>VDFB02105785.1:139544219-139731323 GCA_007258455.2 Sequoia sempervirens
GTGATAGACAGGTATCGGCCAATTGGGAGATCTTATGTTTATTGTTATACCAGCCCAGTTGTCCAACATAAGGTAGGAAAACTAGAGTATTGGAGATGTGTATTGGATGACCTAGATTATGTGACCTGGTGTTTGAATGTGAACTATGAGCAGTGGGCCAAGGATCACTTGGAGATGCCTTATGTTTTCATATCCAAATATCTCATTGGATGGACACATTTCATTATTGAGAGATTCCTATTGACGAGGTTACTTAGACAATATGACAGAGTGTAAGGGATTCCATAGGGATTGGCTACATATGCACTGAGACAGCAGGATGAAATAGAGTGGGGACCTACCTTATCCTACAATTCTACTTGTGATGAGTACCATAGATTAAATCCAGTGATTTGGGATTATCATCTAGAGATTGTGGAGGGATATATGACAGAAGAATACTCGCAATACTTTTGTGGACATTCGTTTCCCAGGATCTCGAGGCCTGATGAGCCAGTGTCAATGCTGGAGGATGAGGAGGAGAGAGCACCTAGATGGAGGAGAGACAGAGGTGGTGGAGATGAGGATGAGGGAGATGGTGGTGATTGGGATCAAGGAGATGGATGAGGTGGCGGTGACGATGGAGGAGACAGAGATGGGGATGGTGGTGGAGGGGATGGTGGTGGAGGAGATGGAGGAGGTGGCGGTGCCCATCCAATACTAGATGTCAGAGTGCCTCGGAAGAGGCAATCCTTAGTAGCTACGATACAGTAGCACATATAGATACGATTTCCCTCCCAGCAGCAGTAGGCACAAATTGTAGCCCTACAGCCTTAGGTCCAAACAATTCAGGGCCAGTTGACACAAATTCAGGGGAAATTGCAGTCACAGAAACAGGCACAGACATAGGTACATGCTCAGCTCTCATAGGCACAGGGACAGATCACCGCCTTGACAGTAGAGAGGGACAGTTTTAGACTGTAGGTGGATCAGGCAGAGGGTATTGTAGAGAGACTGCAGAGGGCTGGGGAGGATAGTGGGACAATGAATCATTTTTAGGAGGTACGACACTCTGCCAAGGAGGTAGAGTTTTATCAAATTAAATATTATGAGTTTGTTCCACTAGAGCGTTGTGAGAGCTACTCGTAGTCCACCAGTCACACCTATACAAGGACTACCAGTAGGGGTGTGATGTAGCCACTTTCGTGAGATCCAGGCATAGGTCCATGAGGTGGAGGAGGCACAGGTCTAGAGATGTCGACATCGTATGGGGGGAGCACTACATAGCTCTGATATAGGATGTTTGTTGTATTTTGGACATGTATACATTGATACTAATGATTTAATGCCATTTTTGATGATGTACCTCTTCATATTCAGATATCCATGTACATTTGACATTATTTTGAGATATATATGCAGCGATGGTGATGGTTGATCTATATGCTTATATGTGTTGATCATGATGGATGCATTTGATTTTTTATTATATATGTTATGTGATTTTCTATATGATAATGATATGATAGGCTATGGATGCAACATGTGCTATGATTCCATGATTCTTTTATGAATGATATCTATATGCCATAAATGATGAATCTTATTATGTGAATGAAATGTTATGCATGCTATGTTTTTGTACTTTTCTTATGCAAATGTATGATGTAATGAAAATGGGTGAATGGATGATAATGTTAATGCATAAATGGATGGATGGAATAATTGGATGATGATGCATAATTCTATGTGTTCCCATGGATTTTTCTTTATTATGATGTATGAGATGCATTGTACTCTATGTTTTTGTATTTTTATGATGTAAATGTATGAACACATGTATGAAATGGATTGTGAAAATGTTTCTTTTTGGATTTTTTGTAATGCAAATGTATGAGTAATTGTATGAAATGGATGGAAATGATATGATAAATGCTTTGTTTTTGGATTTTTTATGATGAAATTATATGACCTAATGGAAAATGAATGCATAGAAAATGATATGATAATACTTTGTTTTTGGATTTTCAGGATGCAAATATATGTGACCTAATGACTAGATGGATTTTGAAATTATGTGATAATGTGAATGAAATCCTAATGCCTATGCATCTAAGTGCAAATGATCTTTTTGTTAATGTCAAATGTACTCAATTCGTTAATGATAGAGATAACATCATGCGTAAAATTGTACCAACCTTGGAAAAATCTATAAATACAAATGCAGCACTTAGTATGAATGAAGCCTAAACATGCAAACCTAACAATGCAATGTTGTCATCCAGTTAGTCAATTTATGTTCTTGGTATCATCATTGAGCTTTTGAAATGTTGAAAGTGAGTACAAACATAATGGTATAATTAGACCATGACGACCTGAGTACTTCTTTCATGATGTTTGATAGTGCAAGTTAACACAAGCATCTAGGTATAATTGGACGAAGATGACCTAAGCATTTTTTGCATAAACAGACAAGAGTTAATCATTTTCCTATGTGAATCTAGAATTTCATCGGTGATACTTTGTAGAGCATGTCCCATGAAAATTCTCATAGTAATAATAATCAACTCACAAATAGTAGACAAAGAAAAATATCATTCTCGATCATAGCTTCTCTAGTTCTTAACATCCTTGAGTTGCTCCAGAGAAATGGTAACAACAATCATGATGCAAATAATTTGAACATTTGTTCCAAAGTGATAAAACCTTGATTCAAAATATGACCACCAAATGAGATTTGTTTTGATTGATCTTGTTGTTGTTGGTTCGGATGGTTGGCTTTGTGATTATAATTGATGTTCAACATTGTAGCTCACTTGATCATTGTGTTTTTTTATCATGTTGTTTTACTATTGTATGTCTATCATTTTAAGCTCAAAGATAGAATTCCCCCAATGAGTTCAATATTTTTCCCCCAGTGGAAACAAACCAATTTATTATAGATATGTACAATGATTGCTAAGCCAAGGTGAGACACTACCACGATGCCTGAATATGTACATGAGGCTCAAATGATAGACATGGATAATGATAGCGTAGAGCCGACGGTCGACACATGTTCCAATAGAGGAAGAAGCAGGACCATCACAAATAGTGCCTATTGCAAGGTTTTCACTACTTGCTTTTATTGCACTTTTTTCAGATTTTATGATTTTATTTTATTTTTTCACTTTTTCACTTTTTTTTTTCTCTTTTTTGATTTTTTGTTGTCACCAAGACACCTATTTGCCAGGTTTTCATCAGAAACCATTTTTTTTTTAGAAAATTTCTGATTTTTGGATTTCTTCAAGACTTTTTCTGATTTTTTTTGGATTTCTTTAGGAGTTTTTCTGATTTTTTTGGATTTCTTTAGGACTTTTTTTATTTTTTTGGATTTCTTCAGGACTTTTTTTTACTTTTTTTTGGATTTATTCAAGACTTTTATAGTGCATCAAATTAATCATGTGTAGAATTTCTTGAGATGGAGGCTATCCATAGGCTCCTCAAATAGGTCTCCTTCTGTTGTGGATAGTTAGTATGCTCCTGATCCATAGACTGATTGTGTGGATTCTCCTTCCATACCATGTCACCAACTTGAAATATTCTTGGTTTGACCTTATTATTATAGCTTTTGTACATTCATTTTTGGTAGGCTTTCTAGTGGTTTATTGCATGTTGACGTCATTCATCCAATAACTCCAACTCTTGCAATCTAGATACCCTGTAGTCTTCATCAGAGATAATACCCTTCAATGACACACAGAGTGATGGTAATTTAACCTCGATAGGTACAATGGCCTCGGATCCATATACAAGAGTGTATGGTGTGGCTCCTATTGGTGTATGGATACTAGTTCGATATGCCTGCAAAGCAGGGTTTAATTGGATGTTCCAATCACGTCCAACATCATTGAACATTTTCTTCAATATTTTCAAAATAGTTTTATTGGAGGCCTCTAATTGATTGTTTCCTTGAGAGTAATATGGTGTAGAGAAGCGATGTTGGATATTGAACTTCTCACACAATTCTTGCATGTCTTGATTTTTGAACAATCTTCCATTGTCAGTGACAATGGATTGAGGGATGTCGAACCAACAAATGATGTAATTGAGGATGAAGGATGAAATTTTATTTCATCTAATGGTGATTAGGGGAACAACTTCAATCCACTTTATGAAGTATTATGTGGCTGTGATGATAAACTTGTCTCCATTTGACGAAGGTGGATGAATTTTACCTACAAGATCCAATCCCAATTGAAAAAAGAGCCATGTTGATGTGAATGGTTGAAGCTCTTGTGCTGGTGCATGAATGAGGTTGCCATGAATCTGAAACTTTTGGCATTTCTTGACGAGCTGAAAAGACTCCTCCATGTTTGGCTAGTAATACCCTAAATGGAGGAGTTTCTTGGCTAAGGTCAAACCGCTTGAATGAGTTCCACAAATACCCTCATGAACTTCCTGTAAAGTTGTTTCAGACTCGTCACGTTCTAGACATTGGAGGAGAGTTTCGTCAATACCTCGAGTCAGTAAAGTACATCTGCGATAAGAGTATGTTGAGCGGCTTGGCAAATGAAGTTTCATTTTTCATTTTGGGATAGGTTAGGTGGAAGGGTGTTATCTTTTAGATAGGCATAAATTTTACAATAGATTGAGGTATCGGCATCAACCAGATGACCTATAACTTGGGACTCGGTATCGTCATAAACAGGGGTAAACAGTTGTTCCACCATGAACTCATAATAGCTTCTTTTCTCTGGAATTTGTAATAAGGAAGCAATAGTAGCCATGGCATTAGCAACTTTATTATCCACTCTTGAAATCTGCTCAAATTTGATATCCACAAAATATTTCTTAAAATCATCAATCATTCTTTTGTAGGGCATCAATTTGTCACCCTTTGTCTGATAATCACCATTGACCTCGTTAATGACCATCTAAGAATCTTCGTAGACTTGCAATTCTAGAATTTTCCATTCTACAGTTGTTTTAATGTTAATGATTAATGCTTCATACTCTCCCATGTTATTGGTGCAAGGGAACATCAATCTGTATGATTTCAGAATGGTATGTCCTTGTGGAGTGACAAATAGGATTCTGACCCCTTATCCATATTGTGTGTGTGATCTATCAAAGTATAATTTCCATTGTTGTGTAGTCAAGGTGAGGACATCAATGTCTGGAAACTCAATGTGTAGAGGATGATCATCTAGTAGGGGTGCTCTAGCCTTATTAAGATCTCACAAATTTGTGCAAATACAGATGCTATTGTCAGGCTTTGAGACTAGTACAATGTTGGAGATCCACTCAGCATAATCAATGGGTTTTATGATTCCTACATCTAATAACTTCTCCAGCTCTGCTTTTACCAATAGGGCAATATGCAGATGCATTTTCCTTAGCTTCTACTTTGCCTAGTTTTACTCCTGGTGGTAAGGATAGGTGGTGCATGATAAGATCTATATCAATCCCTAGAATTTTGGCATATGACCAAGAAAATTTGATTTGTTTCTCTATGAATAATTTGAGGAAGCTTAGTTTTTCTTGGTCCATCAAAGATGCCACTAGATGAATAGTCTTCACTGTTTCTACATTGCCGATATTGACAGATTGTGTGGGCCCAATCAATACTTTTGGTCTTTCCTGAAAGTGTTCTGGGAGAGTGTCAAATCCCCCATCCTTCGACTTCTTAGAGAGGTTTTCACCATTGGATGCTCTCTTTATTTTTACTTTTTTTGAATTTGATACTGCCATTGAATGGTTTTCACCATCACATATGTTTCCTATATTATTCATTTTGCAGCTAAAATATTTGACACTCCCTTGTTTGGAAGCTTCGTTATGCATTCAATGGTGGAATCTATTTTGGAATTGTCAAAACAGAGGAAGTTGACGATGGCATCATTGTTTGAAAACGTGGGGATCTCAAACGGCTCAATTTGGTCCCAGTCTATGAGTTTGGGATGTACTAGGGGTAAGGAATCATCAGACTGGTTAAGGTCAGAGATAGTAAGAGTCTTGAAGGTGATGTCTTTGATTTTTCCAATAGTAAAGTCGAAGTCTATAAGGTAACTTTCCTTTGAATTATCCATTTCACTCCTAGTCTAAATGTCTTCACTGGAGTCATCAATATGTTGTGATCCTATTTCAAGCAGTCTAGAACCTGAACCTTGTCCCTCCTCAAGTAGGGGTGCATACTTATGTACCACATCAATTTCCTTTTCATGAGAAGACTCTTCAGATAGTGAATCCCACTCATATTCATTTGAATGAGTTTCATGATCATCACTAGCTTGTAGTTAAAATATTCTTTCAACAACCCTCTAAGTTATCTCTTCTTTTGTCTCCTCTTTACAACCCAGTCCAGTCTTGTCTTTTGGATTGATTAAGAGGGGTTGAATTGGTTCCACAATTCCTTCTTTTCTTTTTCCTACAGGGCCTTTTCCCTCGTATCCCATCTTTTCTAAGATTCTAAAGCCTTTTCCATATTGTGTTGTTTGTACATTTGCAGTCACTGCTTGGGACTCTTCTTCGTCCTTATAAAGCCAGTTTAGAACATCCTTGTCTTCAACTTCATCAACTATGGTGCCTACTTTTACAAATTCACCATCAAAGAGTGTAACTCATTGTCATGATTGTTACGTTGATGTTGAGGGTTGCCCATATGACTTTGGGGAAGACAGTTGTGAAAGGCGTGGAGTTTGTTCAACGAAATATTCACCCACACCTTTATCTTTGACTTGGACTTTTTCTCAAATTGTTTAGACAAGGCATTTAATTGGGTTTCATGGTTTAAGGATGTAGAAGGAGCAACTTCTTCCTTTTTCTCAGACTCTTTAGACATGGAATTGGATTGACTTTCATGATTTAGGGAAGTGAGCAACGGTTTTGATGAGGAATTTGATTGGATTTGATTATTGGTAGAGATGGAAGTGGAAGCTTCTTTTTTATGAGGAACAAAGACATCTTGGACCGATTTAAGGGTATTGAAATACTGAGGACTATTATAATCAGCCGAGATGGTGATTTCTTGGTCACCACAAGGGAATTTCAAACATTGGTGGTATGTTGACAGGACCACTTGCATTTCATGGATCCATGGGCGAGCCAATAGTATGTTGTAGGTCAAATCCTTGTCCAAGACTTGGAAGATTACATCTTTCTAAATTGTTCCTACTTGAATGGGTAAGACAATTAATCCCTATGAAGATCTTTCTACATCATCATATGCTTTTATTGTAATCTTTTTCTTTGAATCTATTGCATTTTCAAAAAATCCTATGGCACGAACAAGCTTTAAAGTACATATATTCAGGTTAGGTCCTCCATCTATTAGGATGTGTTTGACATGATATTTATGAATTAGGACTTCAATATGGAGTGGGGCATTGTGGGGATGAGAAATAGATGTGTCATCATTTTCTGAAAAAGATAAGCAATGAGGTGCAGTCAAATGTCCCAACATGGCCTCAAATTTACAAACTTCTAGATCCGTTGGTACTGTTGTGTCCACTAGGGATTTCTCCATTTAAATCTCTTTGTGGGTGGGTGAAATCTTGAGCAGTTCCAATATAGATATTTGTGTGGGGGTATTTTTTAGTTAGTCTACTATGTTATATTGATTGGAGGAGGCAGCAGGTGTTTTAGATGAACTTCCTTTTAGTACATATTTGGATTGTGCTCTTGTGGTCACATTTACTGGCATGTTGTCTTGTTTCCCATTGATTTTAATGACATTAATTTGAGTATCGGTTGCAACCATGTCTTGTTTGATGTAATTAATCTAATTTTCAATTGTAATGATGTCTTGTTCATGTTTAATTGGATTGTTGGTTGCAATAATGTCTTGGTTTTCATTGGTCTCAATGTTATTCATTTGATCTTCCACTATTGAGATATGAAGGATGACAGTATCATGGACATAGTTTACATTATTCCCTTTGTTGTTTGTTGTAGAGGACTCCCCTTTTTCATAATTCGGTAAGGGATTTTTGAATCCTCCATGATTAGCATTTTTTTGGGGTCCTTCTATTCGTATGACTTTGTCATCTATTAAGTCTTGTATCTTGTGTTTCAATTGCATGCAGCTATTTATTTGATGACCTTTGCACCGATGAGATTCATATTAATAAGCATCATTCCACCATGACAATTTTACTTTTGGTTCAAAGCCTCGGGTGTCAGGTAGTGTTATAAGTTTATTTGCAAGAAGTTCTCCCAATGTAGATTCGTGTGATTGACCCAAAGGTGTGAATTTTCTACGGTTTGATTGTGTTTTATAGGGTGGAGGTTTAGATGTGGTATTACTTTGATTGTGGCTATTTTGATTTTTTTGTTGGTTAACATTTTGATTAGTGCCTTGATTGGTGTTTTGATCAGTCTTGGTTGTGGTTCCAGATAGATTAAAGATCAGTTTGGCATTATGTGTTCTAAAGGCACCATCATTGGCATTCTTGTTTCTTGTCCAAAATTTTGATTTCTCATTGTTGTTATGATGATTGGAAGAGCTAGTATTGTTTGATCCCTCATTGTGAATTTTCAATACTCCTCTTTTGACTAAAGCTTCTTCAATTTGACACCATTTTCGATCATCGTCTTAAAGCTAGGGAGAAATTGCAATTGCATCCTATAGCTCATTTCATTGTTGAGGTTTTCAATAGAAATTTCCATCTTTTCTTGTTTGGGTATAGAATGAGTGTATCGAGCAAATAACCTTCTCCATCTTTGTAAGAATATGAGAAAGGATTCTCCTTGTTTCTGTTTGGTATTGCAAAGATCTTTCATGGTTATCTCATGTGAAATGTTATATAAATATTGAGTGATAAATTTGTTGACAAGTTCTTCAAAGGATCTTATATCTGGTGGTAGTTTCAAAAACCATTCCATACAATGGCCTCCCAAGCTGTGAGGAAAAAGTCTCATCAAGTAGGTGTCTTTGTGTGCAAAATCAAGACTCACGGTTCAAAATTCCCTCACATGGTCTATGCGGTCATATTTTCCATTGTACTTGTCATATTTTGGGAGGTCACAATTCAGTGGGGATGGTATCATGTTCAAATTCTTATCAAAAGGGTAGGGACAAATATATTTTGGTAGTCCCCCTTTGCATGTCTTGTAATTGTTGTTGAAGGTTCTTCATTTGATGTGTTAAGGCAGTCATTTGATCTACATTTGGTGTTTCAATTTCAGTTTTCTTTGGCGATTCTTTCAATTTGTTGACATTAAAATCACTTGGTAATTTGACCCCTTGGTTTGCTAACATTAGAAGATATTTTTCTCCATCCTTTTCAAAGATCCTCTCTAGGAATTTGTGAAATTTGGGATCTTGGTTTGCTTGTTCTATTTCATTCTTTGTTATATCTTTTTTTTCATTTTGAGGGATTTTGTGGAAAGGGTTTTCTTTTGGTTCACCCATGGTGTTTTGAGGTTCAAGTTCCTTATCCTTAATTTTTTTCTTTTGGGGTCTTGTTAAAATGGGCATGCAAGTGATGAAGGTTTGCTAAATTTTGACCATTGTTTAGGAGTGCCAAAGAGATACCTAAGTTCAATAGAATGATGAATTCTATTGATGGAACTAAGGTAATGAAATTTGATGTAAAGTGTGTTGTTTCGGGATGAAGGATGAAAAATGTTGATGGTGAAACTCAACTTGATGATCAAATTTGGGTTTGATGGTTGGGCACTTTTTAGATGTTTGATCAAAGTTTAGCTAAATGATTCCACTTGTAAATGCTAATTTTTCCAAGTTTAAAACAATGTTGGGATAAGGAATGAACTCTTCTATGGAAAATATCCCTAAATCTGGGTTCAAAATGTCAAATAGGGGGTCAAATTTAGCTTTCTAGTTATAAATTTGGTGGATGCATTGTAGCAGTCAATGTATGTGCTAAAAAGTGTATGTGTTGTAGAATGGCTTGGATTCCTTGCAGGATTGGTTGTATGCACTATAGAATAGCTCGAATGTGCTAAAGTATGGGGTATATGCTCTATAGTAAGGAATGAGTGTGCTACAAAATGCAATCGATGCACTAGCATATATGGTGGATCCATTAAAATAGCATATGGATGAGCCAGAGGATGGTGTAAATGTGCCAGAACAAGCAGTGGATGTGCTAAATTGGGAAAATGTCAGTTTCTTACAAGTTTGTTTGATTTTTTTGATTTTCCAGTCAGAGAATTGGTTGTTTCAAAGGATTTTTTCTGAATCAAGGTTTTCAATTCCTGTGTGTGATGTTTTATTTAAAGTTTTTTTAAAAACACATTGGTAAAACACATCAAACATGTACAATCCTTAAGGCTATCAAGGACAATATTTATTGGATTCCCACTTGGATTTTACTCCAGCTGCACCTACTTTTAGCAGATGATTAGAAGCTTGACCACACTGGCTCCCCTCCACGACACTCACTTCTCAGATTAGCCAAGCTTCAATACCCATGAATCTCCCATGGCATACTTCTCATCTCTACTAAAAGCTACCAAAATGTGGGACAACTTCAAAGGTTAGACCTTCTATGCCAGTAAATAGAATAGGATTTCTTCTTGCTATCACAAAAGGCTCTAGTATAGGAATTACGTTGTGGGGGATCATCCATATGGCAAGAGACCATTGCTACCCTTCTTGTCAAAACAATAATCATGATACTTGAACTTTCCTCAAGTACCCACACTTATATACCAGGTGGAAGTCGCTTGGCTTTAGCGTGTTCCCGATTGGGTCATTCCCTTGGGTGATTACTTTTTCCCACAAGGTAGGCCCTCTAAGGATAAAACAAAATAAAAATGAATGGGTATGGCTTTCTGGTCACCTAGTTAAGGGGAGAGCATATGCCTACCATTCATCAAGCACAAAAAACATGGTGTTCTTTCCCTCCTAATTAATCTAGATTCCTAAATTAACCAAAAGGAAATAAATCAACTCTAGCCCCTACATCAAAATTATTAGCAGTTTTCAATAATTATTCTTTGATATCACTCAAGGGTTTTAGCAGAGTCTTTGACAGTGTTCAAGGGTTTTAGCAAAGTCTCTAACAAAGTTTATGAAACCTACACAGCAGAAAAATATTCATCAGTTTTCAGAATCTGGAAAATTTTGCAATGAAAATTAAATGCACCATTACAATAATTCAATGCACTAAAAAGGTAGATGCACTTGAAAATGTAGCAAATGTGCTATAGAAAATAGTGAATGCGCTACAGAAAGTATTATATGCACTACATAAAGTAATGAATGCACTATAGAAACCCCCTGATGTGCTGATGAATGTCTTGGATGCGCCGAAGGAACTCGTGGTTAAACCGTAACAGTCAGTGTATGTGTCAAAAAATGTTTTGAGTGTGCCGGAAGAATTTTCAGTTGCACCAATAGAATTCATGTCTGAACCTATAAGCACACTTTCCAGAAAAAGTTAAAATAACAAGGGCTCAGTCCCACAGTGGGTGCCAATTTATGTGTGAGAAAAATATGAGAATCAGAACAATTAATTAAAAACACACAACCAATGCAACATATTATATTAAGGAAATCTAATTTAACAAAGCAAATGATAAAGCGATTCCTCAAAGTCGTTCCATCGTCCTCTATTCTTAAGGATCTTGTATTTGTGCTCTCATATTTTAGGTATGTACTAAACTACTAGTATGACACCTAAGAAATGAGAAGCCATTAAACTAAAATGCAGGAAATTATACCTACATCTACATGATTGATGAATTTTATGGATGACATGCTAAATGATGTGTTGAATGATATGATGTTGTATACAAAATGATGCTAAATGATGCAATGATAAAATTCTAAGCTAATGGATATTCTATGGAAATGTTGTAATGATAATGCAACAAATTAAGTTCCTAGAAATGAAATTTCCATTATTACACTACTTGAAATCAAAAGCTAAATTCTAAGCTAAAATGCCAATGCTAAGCTCTCTAATGTTGAAAGTATTTCTGTAGAGTAGATTTATGCTATGATCTCTATATGAAAATTTGTAAATGAACCTCTATTTATAGATTTCACCAAGGCCTCAAGTGATGTGGCAAAAATGAATGATTATGATTCGGTCTGGAGAGATCGACAGTGAGAAGCGAAGAGGTTAGAGAGAATCAAGGAAGTTGTCCGCTTTAATAGAACAAGATTGCCAAGTGTAGAAGGGAATAAATGGAAAGGAGAAGCCATGTGACTCTAAGGTTGTTAAAATTGTTGAGGATAAATTTCCATTTAAAAATTAGAAATAATTAATTTCATGTGACACATGGTGAGGTGGAAGATGAGGTGGAAGGAGGTTAGAAAATATGGAGAAACGGATCCTACATTGTGCAAGCTTCAGTTTCATATTCAAATCCCTTCAAATAGGCCTACCAAGACCTATTCACCTTTGGTGGTGAATGATTCCATGTTAGCACTTTAGAACAACAAGATTTAATTAGGTGCACAACATTATCTACTCCCTATTTTTCTAGAAAATTTATAGTTTCTTTTGTTTTGTATTAGATTCATGCATTACATGTGTTAGACCTAGAATTAGGGTTTATTTTTTAGTTCAATTTATTCTCCCAAAATTGTGATTTAGCTCACCACCCCATCCATGCATAAAGGAGATATTGTGAGATCCCTAAATCTTGTCTTAATTCACCTCTTGGGTTGATAGTTATTTCAAGATTTTTGGATCTCATCTTTTGAATGAAACTATAACCTAGAAAAAAGGGGTTAGATATCATAGCCTATTTTTTTCTATGTTTCATGGACAAAAGAAAAAACTACTCATTTAGGGCACAAAGAGGGGTCTTGGGGGCTCCAGGAAGTGTCCCTATCACTAGCGTCAACATGATCTCATGTTGATATCAACAAAATATTCCAAGAGTATTTCCTAGTGTTGGAAAAAATATGGCCCCTAGGAAAAAGATGATGAATGAAATATTCTTGTAAGAAACTAGAATATACTATGAATATGGAATATTCTAAAAAAGTATTTTATCGCCCAATAAAGCTTAACATCATTGGAAAAGTTTGAATTTAAGTAGGTGCCAAGAAAAAATTTTGAACCTCTATTTTTTTCTTTGTTGATGATCTAGAAAAAGTTGCATGTGGCTTTAAAAGCCACTACATGGGTTTGAAAATCCATCATGCAGTGGAGTGGGGACCATTGATAGCAGTGATTAGACTGTTGCCAAGGTACTGCATGTGAAGTACCATATGCAATAGGTTTTTTTTTTAAAGATTTCTTTTTAAAAAAATTAACAAAATATTTTTTTTTATAAAAATGCTTTTTTATGTTTTTTTTTAAATCATTGTACCTGGTAGTATAGGGGTTGTACGGACCCTATACAAAAATAAATTGCCTCAGAAACACCTAATGGTGAAATAAGGTAATTTATTTTTAGTCAAGATTCATCAAAATAGCCTTTTGAATCCAACGGTGAGGTCCTTTCGTACTAAAATGCACCTAAAAGCCTCCCACCTCTAGAAATCGCAAGAAAACTATGAAGAATCTAGATTTGAATCCTATAACCCTTATTGAAGAAAAACCATCATAAATCGAGAAGGGGTTCGCTAAATCCATGCTCTAATACGATGTTAGAATTTTGAAAAACATGAGCCATAGGATCAAACAATGAACAATGTAGTACCCCTCCAATTTTGCTTATATTTTCTGACATGTTTCACTTTGATAGACCCTAATACTTTTTTTTGATGTATTTGATCGCTGATAGTAGAGTGATTGTGGATTTATTTTATGATGTGATGATACACTGTTTGGTGGTGATTATTTCTGACATGCTTTATGTTAGCATAGATGTTTACTTTAGATGTTATTGCTATATATATGCTTATGGTAGATTAATTGATATTTATTTTGTCAGTTCGTTGTGATATTATATTGGTGAGGAGAATGGAGTTGCATCACTCGCTTGCGAGTGCCCTATGATTTCCGTGATTTTCTCTTCATAGTGTGTTTGAATCATGGATTATATGTACATGTATGTTATATGTCTGATTGTAGGATTGTAGGTACATGACACTTACTCCACCTAGTTTCACAGGTCTAAACGTGTCCAGACTCAACGGTAATGTTGATTGGGAGATAGTAACGAGGTTTTTCCTAGTCTAGCCTCAAACCTATTCATAGTATGTCGTCAGTTTAGGTCTGGTATGTTTGGTTGTCACGTCTAAGTTTACCTTGTTATTTGTTATGAAAGGTTTATTTTGTGAATTTAATGTTAAATTAATGTTCTTTATAATTTAGTGCTTATTTAGATTAATTTTAAATATTGTAGATAAAAGCTTCATATTTTATTTAATTAATTAAATTAGTTTATTTGGTAAGATAATTTAATCATTGTGATTAAAGTTATTTTATTAAATAAATAAATTAATTCATTAAAGTTTCTATTATTGAGTGAATAGATTAAATATTGTTTAAATGCTTTTGTGTGAATGGGAATTTTAAATTTTTTTAAAGAAAATGAAATTAGTTTTTGAAATTTTAAATTCTATAAAATAGAATAATTCTTTAAAATTGTTAAAAGAAAATATCTGTGAGTTTGTTAGAAGATATTTTCTTGATTTTCCATGTGTATTAGTAAAATTAAATGCAAATTCTTGTTGAGGATTTCCTTGGAGAGAATATTGCCAAAACTGGGATAGGCAAGAAGTGTAACGCCCCGTCGTGCAAACCCCAAAGGAACTAATAACAACAGAACAATTTTTTTTTTTTTCAGAACATAAGATTGAATTTAAATATTCCAATATAACAATGTAGTAAGTTACACGACTAATTCCATTGGGGTACATAGAGTGACATTACTATTCTAACCCATAACAACAATAATAAGATAACAATAATTAAACAATTACGTAAATCTATTCATTCCCATTTCATCATTTAAAATATCCATTAACAATAACCATATTAATACCATATGCACATATGACAATACATGTAATTATAAAGAGATAAAGCATTTATATTACCATAGATATAACACAACTTAACACAACTATTACAACTGATTGTTTCTAAATAAATACATGGCCTGAATAAACATTACATCCAAATGATAGTAAAATACAACTGTCTAAACATACATCTCAATAACCACATATACAATTTACAACAAGGTCATCCCAATACACGTGGGAGACAATACATCAAGAATGAATTACATCTGAAGTATAACATACATCTAGTACATAAGAACACTGGGTCAACATCATCCGCTAAAACCATGCAATAAAGATACATCTGCAACAGAAAGGGAACCCAACGGGGTGCGAAGCACGTTCCACCCAACCACCCCCATGTTGGGAGTAGACAAGGAAGGATCCCCAACCAAGCACACCTAACAATAACAAAGACTAACTCTAAATAGACAACTTAACATCAAAGATCACTTAGAAACTCCACAATGACAAATCCAAAGGGCACAACAACAAACCACTTCAAAACATAACAACAAGTCATAATCACAACATCAATGAAACTCAAGACATAATATCAAAGACTACTTCCAACAATAACCAAAGACAAATCAATAAATCTTTTAACCACTATAGACACAATATCACTTAATACGAGGTTACAATGCTTCCAGAGAACAGTGATCATGTACATCGCACAATAACTAACTGACTGTTGACATAGGAAGAGTGTCATGCATAAATTTCCATGAGTTACCCTGGCTCAACCTTCCTAGGCTACCGGACCCCCATCCTGGGTTACCCTGGCTTGCGTCTACCGGCCGTTGGACCCTCACACAAAACTATGTGTCCCATCTCATCTCGAGCCTTATCATTCACCTGCTTCACGAGAGAGACATTCTTTATCTTTATTAGTGTGAAAGATCCCCATTAATTCTTTTAGATTATCACTTAGTTAAACTCTAGGTGAGTTACCCTGGCACCCCTTTGTGTGTCGGACCCCCACAAAGAGCCACTCTCCTATCGACAACACACAAGGAACAATACCACAATAGGTAACTAGACAACATAACCTCTCCAATCCAAGGAGGAAACAAAACAAGGAAACTCACTCCGAACACTGGAGGAAACCAAATGCGAAAACACACACTCCTTCCAAAGGAGGTACAAATCTCATTACCCTCTCCTATTTCACAGGAGGCACAAATCCCTGTTCGTAGAAACCGAGTACAACATCATAGTACAACTCTACACCATTCCCAAGGCGATTCACAAATTGAACCTTTACACAAAACATCCCACTCTAGAGAACTTCTCAGGAAGACTTACATAGAGCCTTAACCCCATTTGCCTGACATGGAGAATAAAAGAAACATGATAGAAAAGCATTCCAGGCAACTCATTATCTAATGTTAGCGTTTCCTAAACCCAGTCAAACACAATTTTCAATCTTGCATTAACTCAATCAAAAACACCAAATTCATTTCCCAACATTGAAGTATTTACAACCCAATCATTTACTCTAAATTTTACAATTAACTTCCCTAACTAAAGTGTTCCAATAAATAAAGTCATCTGAACAAAATAATCAACCCTTACTCTACGTTTAACAGTTGTATTCATAATTGAAGTATTATAATAAACAAATTCATCCCATTAAATAAATCAACAACTTGAGAATAAACAACTCAACTCAAAACACTTCGTTTATCTCTAATTTTCTCAATTACATTATCACATTGTAATATAAAAAAAAACAATATATATAATTATCCCCTCTCTCCACATATAAGGTCCATATATATACATACAATTAACACAGATACAAAAATTTATACTTATAAAATCTATTATAAAAATTATTCTAATTCCACACACACATTTATATAAAATAAATATACTAGAAATAAAGCATTTTTATAAAAATCATTTTATCAAAACATATATTATAAAATTTATAAAATATCATTTAGAAAATATATATATATATTAATTATATAAAATTATATTATCAAACAAATTCGAATTGAATTATAAAATTATTTTATAAAGCAAATTCGAATTAATCATATTCAAATAAATAATCAATTTTAAAAAAAAAAAAAAAAAAAAAAAACGAATTTTATTTTTAAAAGGTATTGTACCTTATTACAGGTACCACGCAGTGGAGGTACTGCGTACCCCCAAAGGGAGGTCGCAGCCCCCACTGGTTGTGGTACCACCACAGACTATGGTGGCCACAGCCCCCACAAGTTGTGGTACCATGCGTACTACAGTCTGTGGTGGCCGCGGCCCCCACAGGCTGTGGTACCGCGTACCACAGACTGTGGCGGCCATGGGTGATACGGCCTCGGCTGACCCCCACCCCCCAATAAAATAAAGTTTATATTTTAGTTTATATTACGTATAATTTAATTTTATATATATATAATTTCATTTATAAAAATTTTATCTTCACAAACTAATTTCTTAAATTATATATGAATTTCTTCATAAATATTCTGTACACGAAAATTCATGATACATAGATATATAAAATTTATTTATTTTCATAAATATTTAGTACGACACATATTACGAAAATAATATGAATGTAAACATATATATAAAGAGAATGCACAGTTTATTTTACACAGTAATTTTAAAATCTAATATATATATATATATATATATTTTAAAAATAACCTTATATATATATATACAGAATTTCAACATAATTATAAGAATAAATTGTTTTCCTCACATACCCACTACAGATCAAGCAACCAAACTCAAACAATAAGAAAAAATATTTTTCTTTTCAAGGTACTTCAATAATAACAAATTTATTTTCTTTCCAATCAAAAATCTTCTCGAACAAATTTTATTGAATAAATTTTAAAGGGTTTTATTATAGTTTTCTACAGAGGATTCAAGGACTTAAATACAGACAAGTTTTCAATTCACAGAGTCATTTTTCAAAGAAAAAGAGAAAAGGATTTTCAAACTCAACAACTAGATTTTATTTACAGAACAAAAAAAAGATAATAATAAATTAACAGAATAAAACCTAGAGTCCTTCGTTCGATGAAGAATCCTTTCTGAATCCTCTTCTTGACTTCCTGCCTTCATCTCTTTTCTCGACCTTCGGCCTTCAACGTTCTTCTGAATCTATCTTTTATTTCAAAACCACAATAATTTTCCCCAGCCAACACCAAACCAAAACTATCTTTCTTTTATTTTATTTTTTCTTTTCCAGATCCAAAACTACAGAGCTAAAATTTATGTGTGTGAATAATCTCCTCATAAAAATAATAAATCAAAATAAAGATTCCATAAAGCTCTTCTGCTTTCTTTTCTCAAAAATCCTCCTCTCTTATTGGTCCTTTTCCCAGCTTTTAAAAGCACAACTTATCTATAATTTTAATTAAAATAATTTATTTAATTAAGATATTATCTGCACATGATTTTTCTAATTTATTATTAATAAAAAGATAATATTTAATTATCTTCAACAATATTCATTTAATTATAATTATTTGCACTTTTAATTAATTAAACCGCTTTTTTTTAATTTATAATATATTTAAATTTAACCATTTACTAACTCACAATAAAATCAAAACAACAAAACAACTTTAACTAATTATCTTATCAAATAAGATTAATTAATTAAACACTAACCATAAATTAAATAAAAACTCAACAATTAACTACACAATGACAAGAACAAAACTTCAATCATGACACAACGACTCACAACAAACAACGGACTTAGGACAGGGACACTTCCAAACCTACTCCCTTTTTCAACATTTTTAACCCATTGGGTTAATTTATTGCTCGCCCTGTCTTGCCGAAGCAGATGGAATCAAGACTTATTCCTGCAATCCTGCATCCAAATAAACATCAAGCAACACATGTATATATATAATCAAACATCCTATCGTGAAAAAGGAATTGCAGTGTAGCAGGGCACTCGTGAACGAGTGATGCTACACTGTCCTCTCACCTAATCTATTCTAAAAATTACAATATCAATGACGAACTAACATTTCTAACCAAATTGATCATAAGATAACATGATTACTTAACTACTGCATCATAACTAATTATTAAACCATTGCATTAGAAAGTAATACTGAATTCAAATAACATGATCACCATAGAATCATCACATCGACGTAAATAACATTAATGAAATATTATTGAATAAGCAAATAATCCAAACAAAGCACAGAGTATCATAAATCATACTAACAATATCAAATGTAGCAAACAACTAAACTATGCATCCGCACACACCAGGTCGGTGATGCAATTTACCATCACAATTCAGTATCACACTAACATATAAAAGCAACCAATAGTAGTAAATAGTATCAGAAACATGGGGGTATTACAAGAAGGACTTCACGGAAAAGAAAAGGAACAGAGTATTGCTAGAAAAATTGTGATTTTTATTTTGGGGTTTTGATTTTAAAATTCTGGAAGAAGATCTCGAGAATTATTTTCTGGTTCAGTTATCTGCATCTTTTGAAAGTGGAGATTGGAAAAAGGGCTTTGGAAATTACACAAAGTAGGCAAATCTTTTCTTCAACTTTCAATTCTTCAAGCTACAAGAAAACAGGTTCTTTGTTGTTATTTAGTTTTATTGTTGATTTGAAAGATTGCCTGTATAAAGAATTAATTTTGTAGAAGTTTTTTTTAATTTGTAGAATAAAAGATTTCCTGTAGAAGAAAATTTAATTGAAGCTTTTGTTCTTTTTGGTAAAATTTTATTAAAAATATTTCTGTAGAAAATTCGTTACCTCTCTTTGTAAAATTTCAAAACAAAAACTCTATAGTAAAATCAGAGAGCAACACAGAAGGTTATTGTTAAACAATAGAAATTTCTCAAAATTAAATAGAAGGAAATCTCTGTAGATTTGTAAATGAAACTCCCTGATTAGTTTGAGGAAACAGAAACCTCTGTGTTAAACTTTTCTACATATTTTTATAGAAAATATTTTGAGAATTTGGGTTGAAAATGAAACTCTCTATTAAGGAAATTGTTAATTTCTGACAAAATTGTTAAATTGCTTGATCTCTAAATTTTCTATAGAAAACCCTGTTGAAAATAATTGCCCAATTATAGTATTTCTTTTTATTGATTAAATTATATATATATATATATATGTATGTATGTATACAAATAATATATATACATATGCATATACAAATATACATATAATATTCTAAATCTAGTAAAATAGCTCTGTAAAAATTCTTTGAATTTTTCGTACGCGATTTTAAATTGCAAGATTTTTTATTTTTTTAAAAAATATTTTAAAAAATTATGGAAATGGGAGGCGCAAGGGGCACTACCCCCACGGCCAACCCCATAGGGGAGTTGGTTGTGAGGGCAACGTCGGCGCTGCCTACACAACCGCACCCCCCATTGGAGGGTTCGGCTGTGTAAGGCAGCCGACCCCTGCCCTGGTATATATGAAACTTATAATTTTTGTTTATTTAATTTATATTTAATTTATTTTTAAATTATAATATAATATATATATTTTATATGCAATATATATTATTAATAATATTTGTTATATATATATATAATATATATATAATATATATATAATACATATATATTGTATTTATATAGATTTATAATTGTGTTTAAAATTAGTGATTATAGATTTATTTTAGACAATTAAAATATATATGTATATTATAATGTTGATTAGTTAATGAAAATCATAAATAGATATTTTTATAATGAAATGTATTATGTTAAGAAATTGAAATTTTCATTATGATGCGTGAATGCGAAATTGGAGTTAATTGTTAGTTTTCATTTTCATATTGAATAGAAAATGAGTTATATTTTAGTTGATTAATTTCATACTATATGTTATTGATTTGATTGGATTTAGAAAATACTATTAATAGATTCTTATTTTTCCTGAATTTCTTTAAATTATATTTACTCTTATTGGTAAAATTGGGGTTATATGGGATTATAAGTCTTCCAGATACAGTTTCTTTATGAGGGAGTTGTATTTATGATGATTTCATATTTCGAATAAACTAGGGTAGTGCACATGGTTCTATACGGTTTTTAGACACCTGGTTCTATGAACAAGTTGTGATGTTTGTTGTTATATGTTTGGTATTTGATGTTGATTTATGTGCACCTTGTTTACCTTTAGTTAGTGAAATTAGTTTCCTTGTGTTATTATTAGGGGAGTGGCTCTTTATGAGGGACGACACACAAAGTGGTGCCAGGGTAACTCATGTAGAGTTAGTTAATCAGTGAAAACTAAATCAACACATTAGGTAGTCTAAAACCTTTAACTAGATTAATTAAGCCTCACTCATGGACTCAAGAGCTAGTTTAGACTTGGGGATGAGTCGAGAAGGCCTAGAATGGAAAAATTGATATCTAGTCATTATGAAAGATATTCGATTCCGCAACAAATTGCATGTGGGGCCGGGTTTTGTAAGAGGTTACCATGGTAACCCAAGATGGGGGCCGAAACCTATGAAGATTCTCCTAGGTAACCTATGCAACATTGTGATGACACTCCACCTATAATAGCAGTATATTTTTGAGCTTAGTGTATTTGATCTTTCAATTTTGGAAGCAATGTAACTATTAAGTTAAGTTGGTATTTGTATTGTTTTGTCTATGTTTTTACCTATGTCTAGGGTTTGTAAGTTATGTTTAGGGAACCTTTTTACTATCTCCTAGCACGAGGGATGGGCCTACGGGTACCACTTGGCTAGGTGGAATGTGCACCTTACACCTTTGGGTCCCCAATTCTTGTTCATGGCGATGAGTAATTCTTGGATGGAGAGCTCATATGTGAAATGTACTTTCTTATTTGTATCAGTGGAAACCTTATTCATGTATCACTCCTCAATTTTAATCAAGGAGAATTTTTGTAACATGTGATTGTACACTTTTGTATGACCTACCTCATTTGGAAATGAGTATTGTAAATGTTATTATAAATGCAATGTAAGAAATAATCATACTTGTTCTTTAATGATGTAATTTATTTGCTAATGAATGTATGCTCTTAAGTTTATGAGAATTAAACACATGCTATGTTAGATTACTATTGTCATCTATGGGATTTACATGTAGTGTGTCATCACGTATCTTAGGGAATGTTTGCATTAGTGAAGTTCATGTATACACTTTCAAAAAAAATTATTACACTATCGTAGTCATTGCAACATTCTTTAGGTTACAAGACGGGGCATTACAAACAAAGACACCTTCCACACAAAAGAGTTGCAAACAATAATATGCAATACTTCTCAATAAGAAAAATCTAAAACATTGAACCCCAAGAATCTTCAAGGAAAACAAGAGTCCTCAAAGGTTGAGAGATCTATCAAAGGCATCAAAGGTATAATAATACAATGAAGGTTGAGTAATATATAGGAGCAACCCTAAATGATAAAGGGATTAGATCATGACAAGTGTCAACATCTCATGCAATGAGACATAATGATATAATAATAGCTCTTTAGTTAATATAGAAAATCACTCCTAAGTTTAGCTTAAGTGCATGAGAATAAATTGGACTAATAATTAATTATTAGCTAATGCATGATTACTCTTATAATAATGTGATAATGGCTACATTAACCATTGCATGCATCTTAAACAACTTGTCTTGTATATATTAAAGGGATTGAATTTTTGTAAAGAAATGATTAAATTTAATAAAAAGTATTTTAAATCTCATATCAAGTCTTTTAAAACCCCTATTAATGGTTTTGAAAATATCACATGGAAAAATATTATATAATTATGATCTTGTAAGGGTTGTGACCATTACTAAGAGGGTTAGTTGTAACTATTACTAAGAGGTTTGACCCTTCTAATGGTTATGTTGGCTCTCACCTATGCCCTTCAATTTTTGCCATCATTATTATATGATTGCTTTAATGTATATGATCAAGATTTGAAAATAATATTAAGGCTTATAAAATTCTTAAAAGTATGGTGCAAATAGATGTGCTCTAGTCTCTTTCATTTACCCTTGAAACCATAGCACTAGCTTGAATTTTCTCCCACCATCACACACAAGTGTCTCTATTTTGTGCAATGATGATGACATTAGTTTGGGTGATGCTCCTACCCTAGTTCAGAACTCTAATATTAGGTTTTTTGCATTGTCTATGTTTCCTTATCTTGCCGACATGTCTACTTTGACAACTCATAATGGATGTCAAGTTTTTGGTGATGACATAGGAGTTGGGATAGGTGATAATTCCAATTCCTTTCTTTGTCCAGGGATTTCTTCTCTTGGAGGTCACATTGCTTTTAGTATTAAATTAGTTTCTTTGGGGCCAAGTCACTAATCCTATACAACTATTGCATGCACAAGGAATGCACCTAGTTTGTGAGATAAATTTTACCCCTCCCCATTAACAATCTTACCATGTGATGGCTTGTGGACTATATGTGCTTGAAAAATAAAATAAAATTATTTATGAAGGATTGGCTTACAAATTTAACAAGTTTTGGCCCTCCCTTATCGCTTTAACAATTGGGCCTTTGATTCTTAGAAGCATTTCATCAAGGGAATGATTGACCTCTTCCCTTTTTCCATCAATTTCTTCATTGCATTTTTTGTCTTTAAAGGACAAGGATTTGGTGTTTGAGGGAAGGTTATGGATGTGGGGAGATCACTCTCTCTCGATCAAACCTTGGAATTTCTCCTTCAACCCCCTTTTATGAACCTTTTAATGTTAGAGCTATGTGGGTTTGGATTTTGAATATTCCTCTCCATTTCTAGGAGGATTCTTGCTATGATACCATTGGAAATTCTATTTATTTTTTCTTGAAGGTTGACTCTATTACTTCTTAAATGGGTCATTATATTCTTTTCTTCAATATTTTGTGAATATTAATATCCAAGCCTAGTTATGAGGATGTTTTTATGGTGGGAGAGGTCATGGACTCAAATTCATGAGTATGAGGTTCTCCCATTGAGATGTACATGATACTTTACGACCAACCACCTTGCCTCTAATTTTCCACTCTCACAATACAAGGACATGATGAAAAGGTGGAGGAATTTTTGTGAAGGTCACTTGACTATTCATGCTTACAAATTTGTAGTTGATGGTTCCTCTCAAGATGATGAGTCTTCTAAGGATGTTGGATCTTCTATGTTTATTTTTCTTTCATGTGACTGGTGTAGTCTAATTCTTTAGGTGGATTTTTGATATCTTGTAATTGTAATACCCCTCATGTTACTGATTGTTTTGGTCATTCTCTGTGGTCTTGTTTGGCACATTGTGGTTTTGATGATACTATTGATATTGTGTTGTGGTAGCTTAGATTGTTACTGTTTATAATACTCTTATGATGCCATGGATATTATGATGACATTTTATTATGATCATTTTGATGGAGTTATTTGGAATGGAGTAGACTAGAGAATAGTAATTTATGATGTGCTGCAAATTAATGTAAATTTATAATGCATTAGATGATGATATGATTGGTGAGGGGACAGGTAGCATCACTCGTTCGTGAGTTCCCTGCTACACTGCAAATCCTTCTCACGATGCTTTGTAATTGATTATATGTATGTATATTTTATATCACCTTGTTGGATGCAGGCTTTGCAGGAATAAGACTCGATTCCACCTATTTTGATAGGTCTGGGTGAGCATTGTACCAACCCAACGGAAGGAAGTTGAACAAAGGTGACATGGAAGTAACTCCATCCCAAGGTGTCAACAGTCTTGTACCTTCTTGGTTTGTGCATCTTAGTCATAGTCATTGTGTTGTTGCATTGGTCTTTGTATATCATTGTGATTTTGTGATTTATCTAATGTGGTGTATAGTTTATTGTTGTGATTTAAATAATTAAACAATTAATAAAATAAAAACATAAAATAGTAAATAAATAAAGCAATAGATAAATATTAGTAGTAGTGGTAAAATATTACATTTATTTTGAATCTTACAAATGGTTGATTGTAATTATTTTAATGTGCATGTGTTTATTTAAATTGTTGTGGAAATGATAAATAAATAAACAAATAAAAAGCTCAATCTTTTGTGGATTTGAATGTAATTAAATTTCATTTTTTGGAGAAGTGACTTTTGGTATTCACTGGAAGAAGAAATGGAAGAGACTTTTGTGTGAGATTTTATTTAGAGTATTTTTGGGTTGGAAGGGGGGTTGCATTCTCTTTCCAACAGATTTTGGAGAAATTTGGCAGTCAATTTTCCTGTTATAGTATTGCATTCCTTTATTATTATGAGAATTTATTGAGGAATAAGATTTGAGTTGAGGGAGGATCTCGGAGCTGCTGCTGGAAACATTCGTTGGCAGAGGATTGGATCGGAAAAAGGGATAGAGCTTCTACAAATCTTCTTCAAACACAAGACGCCAGGTTCTTTTCTTATTTATTTGTTGTAGCGTCAAATAAAATAGCAATTGATAGGAATTGATTTGTTGTGTATGAAATTTTCATTTGGGGTTGGAATTCAAATGTTTGTGGAAAGAAAATCTATTGGGTTGTTCTTTAATCAACGGAAATTTAACTGGGGTACGGGATTGCTGCTTGTTAAAATGGAATTTGGTTGGGTTTTGGACTGTCAATTATTAGATTGAAATTTCTGGGAGTTTGGGATTGTTGTTTATTTAAATGAAATTATTTGTTGGGTTTTTACTGTTGTTTATTATAATGAAACTAAGATTGGAATTCTAGAAATAACTAGTAATACTGTAGTTTTGGCTGGGAAATATAATGAATAAATTTAAGAATAATCTTTTTACTGGGAAAATTGGGTTGTGTATATTCTTGTTTATATTTAAGCATACACAGAAAAATTGTACAGTGTTTATCTGTCTCTGTTTTCAAAGTATTTGAAATACAATATATATATATATATATATATCTATTATATTTGATATATATATATGTATATATACATTGATGAATGTTGATTGTAAATTTATTTATTTTTGAAATTCGCCCAATTCCCATCAAAATTTTTGTATGTGGTTGATATTAATAAACCACCAACTGAGTGGTGGTTCAGCCTCGGCCGTACCCACCACCCAGCTGGGGGTTGGTACCCGTGCGACAGTCTGTGGACTGTCCACATCAATCCTACGGACTGCTCGAACAGTCTGTAGACTGTCCGCAGCCGGGTGTAAATCCTGTGGCTGTTAATAGCCCGTGTCCATTCCAAAGAAAATATAAACTATGAAATACGCGCTTTACTTTTCTTTTAAACGAAAATTCGTGTTTTGATTTTTAATATATGCATTTATAATTATATATATATGTATATATATTTATATCATACATTTATTATTTAATTTAATTATATTTTATGTCACAATTTCTCTGTTATATTCATTTAATTAAATTATGTCTGTAAATAGATTGCTTCACTTTCTGGTATGAGCAAAATTTTATTAGAGTGGAAATGTGAAAGGAATTTCTATTAATTTGTTAAATTTTAAACTTGATAGGATAATATAGTAAAAAGGCAGATTGGGAACATATATCAGCATTAATTGTTTAATTCCTTATTTTAATATGTGTATGGTAGAAATGGAATTTAATATAGGAATTGAATAAGTTATCTCTTATTTTTATTTTGTGAAATTGTAGTCTTGTAGACTTGTGGGTTTGGGACATTGTTAGTTCTTTGATGTGGGAACCCTTTTTGTGTTAGCGCTTTAGTCTTCTAGAGGATTGTGATTTTGTTGAATTTATATCTCTTCACTTTGAGTTTCTACTAAGTTAAGAATGGGGTGTACCGAATTATAAGATTTTGTTATGGTACTTAATTTGCGAGATGAGTTATGCCTCGTGTAATATTTTTGTTGTTGCATTTCGATGTTTAAGATTGGAATGGTACAACCCTTGTTTCTTTTTTGTTTTGGTTGGGTCTCTAGGGGGAGTGGCTCCTCGTGGGGGCCGACACCCCATTTAAGGGGAAGGGATCAGGATAACCCACGAGTGAGTTAGTAAACAAGTGAAAACCTAATAATTAACCTAGGAGGGTTGGGTAGTAATATCATTACAAGATTTTAAAATGGATGCCTCGTCTTCATTAGTGCTTCCACAGACTAATGGAAGGTTGAGAAGGCCATGGTTGGCAAGGTTGTGACCTCATCTTCACGAGAGGTCTACGGCTCCGCATGAGTCACCCTATGGACCAGTGCCTCTAGTTGGGAGGAAGGGCATAGGATAGCCATAGATGGGACCGACGCCTCCAGTTGGGAGGAAGAGCACAGGATAGCCCATGTAGGACTATGTGATGACACTCTCCCCTAGTTGCCCATGTGTTTTATTTTATTGTGTTCCTCTAGAAGGGGGTTAGGGGAGTTGGATTGGATTGTTGATTAAATAAATTTAAATTGATTTATGATTTATTGTCTTAATACATATTTGGTATACTTTGTGGTTTAGTATGATCTCATTGTTATTCAGGATCTTGTACTATTGTGGTATTATTGTATGATATTATTATTTGTTTCATTATAATTTGGAGTATTGTGTTATGGTTCTATGTTGGTACTTTTTGTATACTTGTACGTCAGTCTTGGTCAGTTGACATTCTTGGTCGGAGTTACTTCTCTATCACCTCTTAGCATGGGGGTGGTCGGGTGGAATGTGCTCTGCACACCGTTGGGTTCCCCATCAGCGTTCGTTGGCCAATATCATCCAGTTGAAGATTTGTTTTAGTTGATCCCTATGTATTTTGATAATCTTGTATTTTGTATTCATCCCACATGATTGGGAAACATGATGTAAATTATGGTTATGGATATGTTGTATATTTAAAAGATGATGTAATGTAAACTCCAACTTTGTATTCTTATTTGGTTATGTGATTTCTCATGGTTTTACCTTATGATGGAATCTATGTATATATATCTAATCTTGTCATTATTAGTTCCTTTTTTCTTAGAATGTTAACTTTTGAGTTGATGTTTTGTAATGTTTATTTTTTATGTGACCTCATGTGCCCCAAAGAACATAGTCGGTTAAGTTATTGTATTCTAATGAAGTTATGTTCATATACATGATTATTTGATATTGGTTATATTGATTTATTGTTGTTCTTTTAAAAA
The DNA here is from genome assembly GCA_007258455.2 of Sequoia sempervirens. Taxonomy (NCBI): domain Eukaryota; kingdom Viridiplantae; phylum Streptophyta; class Pinopsida; order Cupressales; family Cupressaceae; genus Sequoia; species Sequoia sempervirens. Next base: position 139,572,201 of record VDFB02105785.1, read on the forward strand.
AAAAATATTTTCGTTCTTTATTTGATTGTTCTTTGGGGCTTGCACGGCGGGCGTTACAACTTGGTATCAGAGCCAAGGTTGCAAACACTGGGGTCTCTGGGTAGTATTGTCCATTAGAAAACCTTTGTTTTTTGCTCTTGATCTCTTATGTACCTTTGTCTTGTTGTGCAGAAGCATGCCCAGAGGCAGAGGTAGAGGTAGGAGTAGAGGCCGAGGAAGAGGCCGAGGTGGTGGCCGTGGGGTCAACCAACTGAATCCTTCGACGCCAAGTTCTCACGGTCATGAGTCTGAGGAGCAGTAGAATTCTCAGAACAATCTGTCAGGTGGTGGAAAAAATCTGAAACAGTCGAGGTTGGATGGTCAGTTGCGGCATCTTTTGGGTGAGCTTCTTGATAGATTGGGCCCTAGACCTGATGGGGATCAGCTGGTTGAGAGAGAAAGAGAAAGGTCTCCAAGGCATAGGGGAGCTACAGTTGAGCAAGATGCTTTATTAGTAGGTCATATGAGGGATTTAATGAGAGATTATCCACCTACCTTCGATGGCTCTGGAGGAGGGTTGGAAGCTGAGACCTGGTTAATTGATTTGGGCTGATGCTTCGCAATGCACCCCTATGGTAGTAATACCAAGGCTCGATGTGCTGTTATGTATTTGCAGGGTTTTGCATCCACTTGGTGGCAGCTTGAGGAGCAGAAGTTGCATATGGATATCAGTATGGTCACTTGGGAGTCTTTCTTGCAAAGGTTCAAGGCTTGCTTCCTCTCAGATCATTGGAGGCAGTGTAGGGCAGATGAATTCCACGATCTTAAGCAAATGGCAATGTCAGTAGAATAGTATGAGCGACGCTTCTATGAGATGAAATAGTATGCAGGGATTAGTCATGATGAAGGGATGTTGGTTCATCACTTTGTTCGAGGTTTGAACGCATGCATCAGTGGTGGTGTACGAGTCTTCAAACCTAAGACCATGGAAGTTGTTGAGAAGGCTTGCTTGGTAGAGGAAAACTTGGCTATGGCCTTGGGCGGTCATGTAGGAGTACAAATTGGTAGTGTACCCACTCCTAGAACTGGTTCTCAAAGGGGTCAGACACAGTCAGCAGGACCTTCTAAGAGCCGTTTTGGGCCTTCAAGAGGGGGTCAGCAGCAGCAACCTCAGTTGAAGCACAAGAATGCTACTTCTTAGCAAGGTGGTCACTTTCAATTTCGCAGGGATCGGAACCGGAATCGTGCACGTCAAGAGAAACCTACTTTGAGTTTTCAGTCTCCACCTAGTCGTGGGAGTTTCCAACAATCGAATGCTCCATCTAGGGGAAGAGGTTTTGGTCGAGGCTCTGGATGTTTTTTGTGTGGGCAGCAGGGGCATATTGCTAGGATGTGTCCTCAAAAGAGCACTTCAGAGTTTAGTCAGAAACCAACTATGTCTGAGCCAACAGTGGGAGATGTAGGGAGATCTCACCGAGTCTTTGCAACAGTGGATAATCGGCAGGCAGATCATCAAAGCATCGTCATTGAGACTACAGGTTCATTACATAAGTGTAACATTTTAGTACTTTTTTATTCTAGTGCATCTGATTCTTTTATCTCTCCTTTAGTTGTTGAGCGATGTAAACTGGGGGCAATAAAGCAAAGCAAAAAGTGGTAGGCTAAATTAGCTTCAGGATCCAAGGTTGTGGTCGAGAAGTTGGTACAGGGTTATAGGTTAGAGTTAGGGGCAATGTCAACTAAGGTGGACCTCAATTCTTCCACTTGGTTCTTATGATGTGGTCTTGGGCATGGATTGGTTAAGCTCTCATCGTGCTTTGATAGATTTTCGTCGTAAAGTAGTGCGGTGTGTGGATGATTTTGGTAATGAGGTGGAAATTGTGGGTGTTCAGAGGCCTGTTTCCTTGAGAATGATCTCAGCTATGCAGTTAAAAAGGTGTTTTCATCAAGGTTGTCAGCTCTTTGCAGTATCGGTTAGTGACCTTGAGTCTGAGGGTAGCCATGAAGTGTCTTTGAATGATTACCCTCTCCTTGCAAAATTTTCTTATGTTTTTCCTAGTGAGATTCCCGGTATGCCTCCTAAGCGAGAGGTGGATTTCAGGATAGATCTAGTGCCGGGAGCTAAGCCTATCTCTCGGGCTCCATATAGGATGACCACGCAGGAGCTCCAAGAACTTTTTCTGCAGTTGGAAGAATTGTTAGCTAAGGGGTTTATCTGCCCTAGTGTCTCTCCTTGGGGAGCACCAGTGATCTTTGTCAAAAAGAAGGATGGTTCTCTCCATCTTTGTATCAATTACTGGCAATTGAACAAGGTAACAGTAAAGAATCATTATCCCCTTCCCAGGATTGATGACCTCTTTGATCAAATAAAAGGGGCAAAGGTATTTTCCAAGATCGACCTTAAATCGGGGTATCATCAGTTGTGGATAGCAGAGGCCGACATTCATAAAACTACATTTCGCACTTGGTACGGACATTATGAGTTCACAATGATGTCGTTCGGGTTAACAAATGCACCTTCAGTCTTTATGAGTCTAATGAATGGGTTGTTTCAAACTTACTTGGATAGGTTCATCCTCGTGTTTCTTGATGATATTTTGATTTATTCTAAATCCATGGAGGAACATGAGGTGCACCTAAAGCAAGTTTTGCAGTGCTTAAGGGATAACCAGTTGTATGCCAATCTGGCAAAGTGTGACTTTTATAAGACTGAAGTTCAATATTTAGGCCATGTGATTTCCGGTGAGGGAATTTCTATTGATCCTACTAAAATCCAGGCCATCATGGATTGGCCCGTACCCACTAATGTCTTAGAAGTTCGCAGTTTCATGGGATTAGCTGGGTATTATCGGCAGTTTGTGCAGGGCTTTTCGAGGATTGCACATCCTATCACATCACTTCAGGGGAAAGAAAAGAAATTTCCTTGGACTGAGCAGTGTCAGTTAGCTTTCCAAACTCTTAAGGAAAAACTGACTAGTGCTCCAATTTTGGCAGTGCCGGATCCTTCAGGTGATTTCATGGTTTGTACAGATGCCTCTTTGGAAGGTCTTGGAGTCGTATTGATGCATGATGGGAGAGTGATTGCCTATGGATCTCGGAAACTAAAAGATCATGAACTCAATTATCACACACATGATCTTGAATTGGCCGCAGTTGTTCATGCTCTTGTGAGATGGAGGCACTTCTTGCTAGGGCACCGATTTGAGTTGCATACAGATCATCGGAGTTTGCAATACATCTTTACACAGCTGAATTTGAATGCAAGGAAAAGGAGGTGGATGGAATTTTTGTGTGAGTATGATTTTGAGGTTAAGTATATTCAAGGTAAGGAAAATGTGGTGGCTGACGCTCTAAGGCGTCGTAGGCATGAGGTTTCTGCAATGTCTTTTGAGGTGGATTTGAAGAGTCAGATTCTCGTGGCCCTTCCTTCAGATAGTTGGTATTCAGAGGTGAAAGCTGAGGTGGAGTCAAGCAGAAATTTGGAGGGGAAATTTGCTGGTTATTCGTTGGATTCGGATGGTGCTTTGCGGTTCTCTGGACGGTTGTATGTACCTTCTTCAGAGGGTCTTCGTACCTTGATTTTGACAGAAGGTCATCAGGCACCTTACACAACTCATTCTAGAGTTAAGAAAATGTATGCGGATCTGTGTGTGCTCTATTTTTGGTCAGGAATGAAGCAGGATATCGCTGACTTTGTGGCTCAATGTCTTGAATGTCAGAGAGTAAAGGTTGAACATCACCATCCAGCAGGATTGCTACAGCTTCACCTTATTCCAGAGTTGAAATGGGATGTTATTTCCATGGATTTCATTGTTGGGTTGCCTATGTCATCTAGACAACATGATGCTATTATGGTCACTATTGACAAATTGACTAAGGTAGCTCATTTTTCTCCTGTTTGATCTTCGTATACGACATCTTATGTTGCTAGGGTGTTCATCAATGATATAGTTAGATTGCATGGGATACCACGGAGGATCATTTCTGACAGAGATCCGGTATTCACGTCTGCATTGTGGACATCTTTGCAGCAGTCTTTGGGAACTAAGTTGAATTTCATCTCTGCCTACCATCCTGAGACTGATGGTCAAACTGAGAGAGTTAACTAGGTGCTAGAGGATATGCTTCATATGTATGTCATGGATCAGCAATCATGTTGGGAGGACTATCTATACTTGGTTGAGTTTGCATATAACAATGGGTACCATAGCTCTATTGGTATGGCTCCTTTTCAGGCTTTGTACAGTCGTCCTTGTCGTACTCCTTTGAGTTGGGATCGATTGGAGGATAGGGTGCTTCTTGGACCTGAAATGTTTAAAGATATGGAGCAGCAGGTGGCTCGCATTTGGGAGCATCTAGTAGCTACTTAGGATAGCCAGAAGAAGTATGTGGACGCTCATAGAGTTGATCGGCAGTTTGCAGTTGGTGATCGGGTGTTCCTTCGAGTGCGCCCGTGGAAGAGCCCAATTCGTTATGGAAAGGGTTCGAAGCTTGTGCCTCACTTTGTTGGACCCTTTGAGGTGTTGGAGTAGATTGGACCTATTGCTTACCATCTAGCTTTTCCACCCAGTTTGTTGTGGATCCACGATGTATTTCATGTTTCTGTTCTTAGACCATATTTTCCTGATGTTACTCATGTTCTGGATTAGAATGCTCTTCAGGTTGAGGACAGGCAGCTGGAACTCGAGCTCATGGCCATGCTTCAGCGTCAGCGACTTACCCTCATAGGCAGAGAGATTGATCAGGTGCGGGTTCAGTGGGACCCTACTGATGAGGCTTCAGCCACATGGGAGGATGCCTCTCGTATCAGGGATTCTTACCCTTATCTTTTTACTGGCTTCCATAGGTAAGCCAAATTCTAGGGGGGAGGATGTAGGGGGGAGGATGTAATACCCCTCATGTTATTGCTTGTTTTGGTCATTCTATGTGGTCTTGTTTGGCACATTGTGGTTTTGATGATACTATTGATATTGTGTTGTGGTAGCTTAGATTGTTACTGTTTATAATACTCTTATGATGCCATGGATATTATGATGACATTTTATTATGATCATTTTGATGGAGTTATTTGGAATGCAGTAGACTAGAGAATAGTAATTTATGATGTGATGCAAATTAATGTAAATTTATAATGCATTAGATGATGATATGATTGGTGAGGGGACAACTAGCATCACTCATTCGCGAGTGCCCTGCTACATTGCAAATCCTTCTCACGATGCTTTGTAATTGATTATATGTATGTATATTGTATATCACCTTTTTGGATGAAGGCTTTGCAGGAATAAGAATCATTTCCACCTATTTTGATAGGTCTGGGCGAGCATTGTACCAACCCAATGGTAGGAAGTTGAACAAAGGTGACATGGAAGTAACTCCGTCCCAAGGTGTCAACAGTCTTGTACCTTCTTGGTTTGTGCATCTTAGTCACAGTCATTGTGTTGTTGCATTGGTCTTTGTATATCATTGTGATTTTGTGATTTATCTAATGTGGTGTATGGTTTATTGTTGTGATTTCAATAATTAAAAAATTAATAAAATAAAAACACAAAATAGTAAATAAATAAAGCAATAGATAAATATTAGTAGTAGTGGTAAAATATTACATTTATTTTGAATTTTACAAATGGTTGATTGTAATTATTTTAATGTGCATGTGTTTATTTAAATTGCTGTGGAAATGATAAATAAATAAACAAATAAAAAGCTCAATCTTTTGTGGATTTGAATGTAATTAAATTTCATTTTTTGGAGAAGTGACTTTTGGTATTCGCTGGAAGAAGAAATGGAAGAGACTTTTGTGTGAGATTTTATTTAGAGGATTTTTGGGTTGGAAGGGGGGTTGCATTCTCTTTCCAACAGATTTTGGAGAAATTTGGCAGTCAATTTTCTTGTTATAGTATTGCATTCCTTTATTATTCTGAGAATTTATTGAGGAATAAGATTTGAGTTGAGGGAGGATCTCGGAGCTGCTGCTGGAAACATTCATTGGCGGAGGATTGGATCAGCAAAAGGAATAGAGCTTCTACAGATCTTCTTCAAACACAGGACACCAAGTTCTTTTCTTATTTATTTGTTGTAGCGTCAAATAAAATAGCAATTGATAGGAATTGATTCACTGTGTATGAAATTTTCATTTGGGGTTGGAATTCAAATGTTTGTGGAAAGAAAATCTATTGGGTTGTTGTTTAATCAATAGAAATTTAATTGGGGTTCAGGATTGCTGCTTGTTAAAATGGAATTTGGTTGGGTTCTAGACTGTCAATTATTAGATTGAAATTTCTGGGAGTTTGGGATTGTGGTTTATTTAAATGAAATTATTTTTTGGGTTTTTACTATTGTTTATTATAATGAAACTAAGATTGGAATTCTGGAAATAACCAGTAATACTATAGTTTTGGCTGGGAAATATAATTAATAAATTTAAGAATAATCTTTTTACTAGGAAAATCGGGTTGTGTATATTCTTGTTTATATTTAAGCATACACAGAAAAATTGTACAGTGTTTATCTGTCTCTGTTTTTGAAGTATTTGAAATACAATATATATATAAATATATATATATGTATATATATATATATATCTATTATATTTGATATATACATATATATATATACCCATATATATGTATATATAATTCGCCAATTCCCATCAAAATTTTTGTATGTGGTTGATATTAATAAACCACCGACTGAGTGGTGGTTCGGCCTCAGCCGTACCCACCACCCAGCTAGGGGTTGGTACCCGTGCGATAGTCTGCGGACTGTCCACAGCAGTCCTACGGACTACTGCGAACAGTCCGTAGAGTGTCCGCAGTCGGGTGTAAATCTCGTGGCTGTTAATAGCCCATGTCCATTCCAAAGAAAATATAAACTATGAAATACGCGCTTTACTTTTCTTTTAAACAAAAATTCATGTTTTGGTTTTTAATATATGCATTTATAATTATATATATATATGTATGTATATATATTTATATCATATATTTATTATTTAATTTAATTATATTTTATGTGACAATTTCTCTATTATATTCATTTAATTAAATTATGTCTGTAAACAGATTGCTTCACTTTCTGGTATGAGCAAAATTTTATTAGAGTGGAAATGTGAAAGGAATTTCTATTAATTTGTTAAATTTTAAACTTGATAGGATAATATAGTAAAAAGGCAGATTGGGAACATATATCAGCATTGATTGTTTAATTCCTTATTTTAATATGTGTATGATAGAAATGGAATTTAATATAGGAATTGAATAAGTTATCTTTTATTTTTATTTTGTGAAATTGTAGTCTTGTAGACTTGTGGGTTTGGGACATTGTTAGTTCTTTGATGTGGGAACCCTTTTTGTGTTAGCACTTTAGTCTTCTAGAGGATTGTGATTTTGTTGAATTTATATCTCTTCACTTTGAGTTTCTGCTAAGTTAAGAATGGGGTGTACCGAATTATAAGATTTTGTTATGGTACTTAATTTGTGAGATGAGTTATGCCTCGTGTAATATTTTTGTTGTTGCATTTCGATGTTTAAGATTGGAATGGTACAACCCCTGTTTCTTTTTGGTTTTGGTTGGGTCTCTAGGGAGAGTGGCTCCTCGTGGGGGCTGGCACCCCGTTTAAGGGGAAGGGCTCAGGATAACCCACGAGTGAGTTAGTAAACAAGTGAAAACCTAATAATTAACCTAGGAGGGTTGGGTAGTAATATCATTACAAGATTTTAAAATGGATGCCTCGTCTTCATTAGTGCTTCCGCAGACTAATGGAAGGTTGAGAAGGCTGTGGTTGGCAAGGTCGTGACCTCGTCTTCATGAGAGGTCTATGGCTCCGCATGAGTCACCCTATGGACTGGCACCTCCAGTTGGGAGGAAGGGCACAGGATAGCCATAGATGGGACCGGCACCTCTTGTTGGGAGGAAGAGCACAGGATAGCCCATGTAGGACTATGCAATGACACTCTCCCCTAGTTGCGCATGTGTTTTATTTTATTGTGTTCATCTGGAAGGGGGTTATGGGAGTTGGATTGGATTGTTGATTAAATAAATTTAAATTGATTTATGATTTATTGTCTTAATACATCTTTGGTGTACTTTGTGGTTTTGTATGATCTCATTGTTATTCAAGATCTTGTACTCTTGTGGTATTATTGTACGATGTTATTATTTGTTTCATTGTAATTTGGAGTATTGTGTTATGGTTCTATGTTGGTACTTTTTGTATACATGTACGTCAGTCTTGGTCAATTGACATTCTTGGTCGGAGTTACTTCTCTGTCAGCTCTTAGCATGGGGGTGGTCAGATGGAACATGCTCCGCACATCGTTGGGTTCCCCATCAGCATTCGTTGGCCAGTCTCATCCAGTTGAAGATTTGTTTCAGTTGATCCCTATGTATTTTGATAATCTTGTATTTTGTATTCATCCCACATGATTGGGAAACATGATGTAAATTATGGTTATGGATATGTTGTATATTTAAAAGATGATGTAATGTAAACTCCAACTTTTTATTCTTATTTGGTTATGTGATTTCTCATGGTTTTACCTTATGATGGAATCTATGTATATATATCTAATCTTGTCATTATTAGTTCCTTTGTTCTTAGAATGTTAACTTTTGAGTTGATGTTTTGTAATGTTTATTTTTTATGTGACCTCGTGTGCCCCAAAGAACATAGTTGGTTAAGTTATTGTATTATAATGAAGTTGTGTTCATATACATGATTATTTGATATTGGTTATATTGATTTATTGTTGTTCTTTTAAAAAAAAAAAAAATCTTCTTTATTTGATTGTTCTTTGGGGCTTGCACGGCGGGCGTTATAGTAATACTCTATCTTGATATTCCTCTAATATTATTATGTACATGGATAGGACCTCTATGGGGGGATTCCCCCACTTATCCTAGATATAAGGACTTGTAGGATAATATTTATTGGGTAATTGTATAAAAATAAAAGAAATATCTTCCTAAATCTCTCACAATCTCATACTAAAGTGATAGGTGTATAATTGAATAGGCTTGGGTATGACATTATTTAGGCTGGATCCTTAGGTTCTCTTTTATTTCATACATATTTGATTTTTTTGTGCTTGGAATCTTTCTTGTATTCATTTCTTTCCCCCATATAGGAGGTCATTGTTTTTGTCTCTACCTACAAGATTTCTTTATAAGAGGATTGGGACCCTCATCCCCTATTTTTCTAGTCAAAAGAATTCCTAGATATATATAAATATATAAACTTTATAATATATGCTATATTAATGTTTATCCTTTGAAGAATTTTTTTTATATAAAAAATTCAATATACATACCCTTAATTTAACTATGAAATAGTGATATGGATAAGCAACAGGCAAAAAATCTATGGACGACCAATGGTCAATATGCAGAAAATGACAGATCTAATAGCTTTCGTCAACCTCAAACCCCTGATAGGCACACTTTTTAGGCTCATAGACCCACAAGAAATGTAGGATAATATCATGCAGACCTAATAACGCAACCGGTTAGGCATAAATTTTCAAAACCCAATTGGAGGCATTTCAGACTAGAAAGGCATTTGGACAAACGCAAACAATCGGTTGTGATATATATGAGGAACAGTGATTTCCAAATAAAGACTGGAGATACCTTGATCATTTGTATGTAGAAAGTGAAAAAAATTTAAGGTTAAAAAAGCACCTCCAAAACCCTATGAATAGCAAGGGTTTTGGGCATGAAGGAGGTCTCTTCAATCCAAACCATTTGTATGCAGATTTCTCGAGAGGAAAAATGCTTTTAGGCCAAGAAAATGTAACTTTTTTACCTGAAACAAGGGTTTCCAACAAGGCACTCAAAAACCCATGCAGAGGCCTCAAAATGGAGGTGACACGGGTATCCAAAAGCTACCTTCTCATAATCTAAAGTAGTCACTTCCTCCACAACAACAAGAAGGAAAAGGTACCAAAACATATCCTTTGCATGTAGAGTTGGCTAAGGAACATGTAGAGCATTCCAAAGTTCATACCCTACCCAACTCTGCATGAGGGAAAAATGAAGTAGGAAAGGGTTTCCAAAACTCAATCTCCAAGATTCCTCAGAAAGGGGATTTTAATGGTCAAAAGGAGTAGGAGAAAAAAGAGCAGAGAAAAGAATGGAGAAGAAAAGAAGTGGAAAAAATGGTCTAGGAGAATCAAACTACTAAAATAGGGGAAGAGAGTTCCAAGAATGAGGATGCAGTCTTTCCAACACAAGAATAGGGTGTTGTTAAGGTTACCTTCCCATAACATCTTTTGCTACCACAAGTCCAGGATCTAAGAGAAAAAGCACTCATATGTAAGTTATGGAACCGTACATTGGAATTCGAGGATCATGTCATATCTAGAGACTATATGCTTAAGGGTTTGGGTAATAGTGGTGGTAATCAAATTATTCATTAAAACTTATGTCGTCGACTGGGGTTGTTTTTATTTAAACCTCATTCCATTACATCTATCATAAATTGCATTATTTGTTGGGCGAGATGAAATGGAAGTTTCCAAAAATAAATCTGAAAAGGTTGAAGTGGGTGTGGTTGCAAGTGTTAAGGATCATCTAGAAATGGCTTATCAACCATGGAATTTATGCGTACAACTCAAATTGTAGAAATGGGAGAGTTCGTTTGAAGGATATCTGGCACGGGAAGATTTAGCAATCATGTTCAAGCTAAATTTCCTGAGGGTGGAAGATTCAGTCTGCACAATTATTGGGTACCATGTTATCAACCCCAAAGCAAGGAGAATTCTTCAACCATCCCAGGTGTTGTCAAATTTTATTTCCAATTTAATGGATTTATGTCAATCCCTAGAAGATGTTGAGAAAGTAGCAGGGAAGTTTGTGAAATAGAAATTTTTGAAAGATAATGCTTTGCAATTAGTTGCGAAAAACTATAATTTCTTTGAGGGAAAAGGGTATATAGGAGGGTTATTTCCTAGGAAATTCCTCAATCAGTGTCAAGGTTTTCAGGAAATCTATGATGGGGTTAAGATGGAATTTGAATACAATAATGATAATATCTTCTTGAAAGCATTGAATAAAAAATCTCAGTTTATCTTCCCAAATATGGAGGCTACTTTTAAAGAGAAATACTACTCAATTTCATTCCTCTATTCACATGAATGTGTGTTGCATCCCAAATCTGATAATGGACCAGTTGCTTATGGAAAACTAGGTGTTCTTTAATCTAGGTTCTCACTCATCTCCAAAAGCAGTAGTAGGTCATGGCATTCGCATGGCAGGGAAGAAGAGGAAAGTGCAAGACTTAGAAGTAGACCATGTTGAAGTAAAAGATAATTGTGAAGAAGGCCAGGGAAAAAATTCAGTGGCTCAAATGGATGAAGACTAGTTTGGAAAAGAATTAGGGTTTTATTGAAAATCTTGTAATATTTTTGTTCAGGGTCTGGTTTATATTTTGTAAGTTGTGATTGTAAGAAATAAGTCAAATACATAAGTTAGATAGTCAGTATATGCATAAGTATAGAGAACTGTAATTGGGCATGGTATGGGATATGAAATGGGGTAGTAAAATTTTGTTTTCCTACATCACTCATATAGACAGGATGTTGGGTAGTATTTTTCTAGGTAGTACTTTGTTGGATATGAATCAATACTCAGATAAACTCTATGTAAAGTTTATATATTAATATATATTACAGGCATATCTTTCATTTTATCAAATATATATATATATGCTATATTAGAACTATAATATAATAGTATTAAATATTTTTGGCTAAATAGCCTAGGTTAGGACCTTAGTGGAAGTCAAAAAATGGTGTTAAAGAATAAGAAAGTGGTAGCCATAGTTTTTTTAGTTCTGATAAAAAAATAAAATTTATTTTTCTAGTGATTATTTACTATCATTTGTAGCCACCCTTCTCACTTTTGGCTCAAGAAATAGGTTCCTTCACTTTATTTCCATCATAATTGAAACCTATAAAAAAATTCCTAGAGAGGAGTCCAAAAATTTATATTATAGGAGACTGAAGAGGAATGAGCATTAGCAATCAAGGGAGAACTAACCTTTGTACAAAGTGAAACCATACATTCTCTACATGGAATTATAGTGGGGATGGAGAGATGAGTCTATGTGAGGAAGAATAATCAAATTCATAACTATTTTTTGAGGTATAAAAGATAGTATCCCTTAGTCAATGTTATTTTTTTGCTCACACCCATGAAGCAGGTTATCTTTGATGAGGAACTGTGTGAGAAGACTTAAGGAACCTAACAGCTAAGTTTTCTATTATATATGACAACCTACATCTTAAATTAATGCCTTCATAGTTAATATGTTGGATCCATAGCATGTTCCCTTATTTTAAAAATGTTTTTTGGGGCCATTTCTTGGATAGATCCATCCCAACAAGAAATTTAGCAAAGATAAAGTGTCTAAGAACTTTAGCAAAGATGAAGTATCTAAGCACTTTAGCAAAGATGAAGTGTTTAAGCTTTTGATTGAGAGATGTTATAGAAAAAACTTCCCTAGATCATTTCTAATGGAGGAAAAGTATTTTTAAATCAAAAATTGAAGAGCAAGGATAAATTTAAGAAATCCACCCTAAAGAATATATAAAATCCTATTGAATCGTAGCGAGAGGCAATATTTTCTTTGGTCAATATATGTCAGTTTTGGAAGAAAAAATCTATCACAATTTTTTTCAAATTTGTTCAAATTATTGTTTTTTATTAGAAATTTTTCATACAAGTTAAAAAAAGTGGCTAGTGAATTAAGAAAATCCCCCTAAACATATATAAAATCTTAGAGAAAAAATGTGGTAATTTTTTAAAAATTTGTTTATATTGTTTGTTTTCTCTAGTGAATTTACCCATGACTAAAAAATTAATATGGTTAGACAAAATATTTTATGTTAAATGTTAAACTTTACATCATCCAATGAATATGTTGGTCTATTGTAATATTTCCCTTCCTATAAAATTTTGTATGGTTTTCTCCTCCTTAGTATCAAGTGATTAAAATTTAATCGGCATGATACTAAAACCCTATGTTTTAAAATGTTGGTAGTCTATTTTATGGTCACTTCTATTCCTTTATATTTTTGTGTTGATTGATTCTCTCCAATATAGGTCACTTAAATATTAGCACTTGATCTATAGGTGCCTCCTAGTGTTAATAACCCCTATTGTTTATTAAAGCCATATGTTTGTTCTTGCATTTATATAGTGTTTGGTGAAGACTAATAACTTTGTCACAAATAAAAAAATTTGGTGCATCACATTGGTTCCTCACATTGCAACTTTGAGTATGGACCCATTAGCACTCTTCTGATGTGTGATGTTTATTATCTAAAAAGGAGCCATTTTTCTTGTTGCATGCCCATTTCAAAAGGAAAATTGTGATGTGATGTTAGTTATAACTCTTATAGGGGTTGAATTGGAGTTTTATTTGTTAGATAGATGGTGTTCCCTAGTCTACCAATATAATAAGAAATACTTTTGTGGAAAACAAGTGGCATAAGGCCATGTGCACCAAGATGGGGCACAAAAAGTGGTCAAATGCCCAAAAACGAGCAAAACATATTCACATTTTGAATAAATTCAAATAAAGTGAATGTGTTATGGCTCAAATTTTTCAAGCCACAACACGAGTGCATTATTTAAACAAATAGCATGCATGCATTATTATGAAAGGAAAACGCGTACGTATTCTTATGAAAACAAAATGCATGCATATTTTTATAAAAGAAAAGTGCACACATTTTTATGAAATCAAAATGCATACATGTTTTGATCAATAAAGTTATAAAAAGAAAAAACATGTCCATTTTTCTCACCTACAAACTGCATTATCTTCAACGGTTTTCTTTCCCTCAACTCTACATAATGCAAATGTATTTTTCCCTTTGCAACCTAGCTTCACAATTCCATGCTAACAAAGAGGTAAGTGTTATTTTTTCATTAGATTTAAATTTGGTTTGCATTAGAAAAATGGATTGTTTTTATCAATTTCATGTTTTTTTAATTATATAACAAATCATGTAAACCCTGAGCCACAACCAAATTTAAATGACGAATTTCCTAAGGAAAACCCTAGGATTCCTAAACATCCTCCTACACTTCCAACAAACCTTTGAAAAATCCAAGAGGATTTATTAAGGAATCTAGAGAAAAATAAAGTTGAAATTCATGAATTAGTTTCAAAATTGAGGGGTTCAACATCGAACTAGCATCACCACTTCCTTGCCTCAGTTTTGGAAGCCATGATGAGGAATGTTGACATGGTCACAAATCAAATAAATCAATCTAAAACATATAGAGATTCATCAATATTATGCAGCAAAATTATCCTATGATGAAGTGAAAAAGAAAGACATAAGCAAAGAAAGCATATGTCTTATTTTTATGGATCTTAGAACCAATGAACTTATTCCTCCAAACTCAATGAGGTTTCTAATACATTGGTGTAATCATGATGAGATAAGAAATATTTTTTGGGAAAGTTGGTGGATGGTCTTTGACAAACCTTCATGTAATAATTATGATTTGTCGCCATATTTTCTAAGAAAACTATACTGAGATTTTATCCTTCATCAAATTCCCAATTATTTTAATATGAGTGAGTTTCAAGGTAGAGGTGGAGGCTCTACCCAAAATAGACCAAGATCTCATCGGGTAGATAACCATGCACATCAAAGAACACTAGCACAAAGACTTGTTTGTCATGTGACAGTTCTAATTGCCAGGGAGAGTATTGAGGTGCAAACTCTCTATGCAATTACTAGCCTAACAAACACAAATATAGAGCATGGCACACAAATATCTCAACCTTTGGCCTCATAAGATGATGCAACAACTCAACCATCTAGCTCTAGTGCCCCCAGCTCTCATATATTCCCAAACTGTTGTAATCTATGATTTGGGAGAGATATTGATGCAAAGGGTGCAGATGGTTCCACCTCCCGTATGTGTTCTCATTGTCATTATAGATGTCATGGGAATAGTAGGCATCATCAAGGTGGTTCATTAGATAATGTGGTGATGAAAATTGAGTTGTTGAATGAGGTGTATGTTTGTCAAATGCAAGTATGTTTATTTGAATTTATTATATTTTATCTATTAAATAATTAAAAATTATAAATGTAAATATATTTTTAATTATAGATTTGAATTAAACCATTACAAATATTATGTATTTTAGGGTGTAAATTTTGGTACATCATCAAGCATTCATGTAACAACTTATACAATTACATCTATATCAGAGGTAAAATTTGTATAATATCATTTAAACAAAATAATACTTTCTATTCAAAATAGTGTTTCATAATTTAAAATATAACTTTTCATTGAATAGGTGGGTATCGCATTACCATCTAATACACATGTTGACATGGATACTTATGACATTGGAATTACATAGGTACAATATAACACATTTAAGTTTGTTTATACAAATTTCAAATTTGTTGTTTATATATATTTGTGAAATGTTGAGTTTATTCTATTATTGTTTGTTTAGTTGATGAATACAATAAACACACCTCCTAGCATAAGAGAAAATTTGGAAGTTAGTGTTAGTGTAGAAATTTCATCGTCAATGTGCTTAACTTATGTATGGGTATGAATATATATGTTTAATAATGTTTATATTGTGTCAAATAATATTAGTAGACCTATCAAAAATAATTGATAAATATGTCTTTGTTATGTTATAGATGGATGTAAATGCCCCTATGTGAGGAAAAACATCTCTTGATGATGTTGAGAATTTTAGACAAGAGAATGTGACTATCAGTATGTTGTGTGTTCAGAACAATGTAAGACATCGACAGTTAGAAGAGACTGAAGTTTAATTATTCTAGCTAAACGACCCCCAATGTTTCGGGAACAGTGTTCAATATTCATAGATGAACACATTTTGTATGCCTATACATGGAACATAGATAATATTTTTGGTGTGGCTATATGTATCGATGATATTTTGTAGACTGAGATACAATACATTGGCCTCATGGAATTGTATGACATTTTGATGACATTTTGTGCACCGTCATGATGGTATTGTATGAAATTTTGATCACATTTTATGTGCCCTAATTATGGCATTGTATGAAATTTTTATGACATTTTGTACATCATGACCATATGGAGATCAATTTATATAAATATTTTATGTGTAAATTGGTAGCTTAAATGGTTCAAAATATTCTCATAATTTACTTAGCCCCAAGCGGTGTATGTATGAGTCATATCCCATATCCAAATTTTAATTTTTGAATATAAATTCCTATCATGTAACAAGTTAAATACAACATCAAATTCATCACCTTATCAAAAAAAAAAAATTAATAAAAGAAAAATATTTCCCAACAAACATTGATCTAAAAGTTATATTTATAGAGTGTAATGCAAGAAAGACAATGATGAATAAGTTAACAGTAATGTATTGAAATTTTCAATATCATTTACCAAAATTAAAATTACCAACCATTTGATGATGAGCATATCATATGTTCTTATGGACTGTCCTACATTCTTTAGGACTATCCTAAATTCATTAGGACTATCCTACATTCATTAGGAATAACCTAGGTTGATTAGGACTGACCTAGGTTCATTAGGATCACCTAGGTTTAGTAGGATTTTCCTACATTCATTATCAACTCATTCATAGCACTTGAATTTTTTGTGTAAACCCACAGGGTCATGTAGGATAAATTTACAATAACCTCTCCCACTTTTTAAGGACTCCAATCCATTTGATCATGGCGGCAAGTTTTCAAATATTGCAAATTTGTCAAATGCATTCAATGAAAAGTTGTAATTTTTCATAATTTTTCTTCCATTTATCATGGGATTGAATTATCAGGTCCTACACATTCAATTGGGTAGGTTTATGCTAGGAAAGGTCCTATTTCACACCCCAGCATGTTGAATCATTCCAAGATACAGTGTACCAGTACTTTCTCTTAAGAGCCCTAAATGCTAAAAAGTGGTGAACTTTGATGAAATTTTTCTCACAAACCATGGCATTTAGAAATTTTTTGTCTAAAGGTATAGGGTCCTGTAGGGTCCCTCTACAATAACCTCTCTCATTTTTCCAGATCTCCAATCCATTTATCCATGGTGACAACTTTTCACATGTTGAAAAAAATAGCAAATATACTCAATGAAAAGTTGCAATGTTGAATAACTTTTGTTCCACTTATCGTGCGACCAAACCAATAGTTCCAACGCATCCAATTTTGTGGGTTTATGCTAGGAAAGGTCATGTTTTCCACCCTAGCATGCTAAATAGTTTCAGGCTACATTGTACCGACACTTTATTCTTAAGAGCCATAAATGCCAAAAAGTGGAGAAATTTGACGAGTTATTTCTTGGAAACCATGGAACTTAAAAATTTTGTGTCTAAATTTATAGGGTCATTTAGGGTATCTCTAATCCATTTGGCCATGGTGACAACTTTTCACATGTTGAAAAAAGTGTCAAATGCATTCAATGAAAAGTTTGAATGTTGCATAAATTTTGTTTTGTTCATTGTGCATCCAAACCAATAGTGCCAACATTTTTGAGTGGGTGGATTTATGCTAGAAAAGGTTTTGTTTCACACCCTAACCTATCAGATCATTCCAAGCTACATTGTACCAACACTTTCTCTTAAGAGGCCTAAATGCCAAAAAGTGGTGAAATTTGATGAGTTATTTCTTAGAAATTGTCGCACTAAAAAAATTTTTGTCTAAAGGTATAGGATCTATAGGGTTCCTACAATAACCTGTCTTATTTTTTCATATCTCCAATCCATTTGGTTGTGGTGAAATCTATTATGTTCCCCAAAAATCATCAAATGCATTAAATGAAAAGTTGTAATGTTGCATAACTTGTGTTATGTTTATCATGGGCCTGAACCATCAACTCCAATACATCTAGTTGGGTGGGTTTATGCTAGGAAAGGTCTTGATTTGTACCCCAACATGTTGGATCATTCCAGGCTACATTCTACCAACACTTTCTCTTAAGAGCCCTAAATGCTAAAAAGTGGTGAACTTTGATGAGTTGTTTCTCGAAAACCATGGCACTTACAAATTTTTTGTCTGAAGGTACAAGGAGATGTAGGGTATCTCTATAAAAATCTCTATTAGTTTTTCATATCTCCAATCCTTTTGGCCATGGTGAATATTTTTCTACTGTCCCAAAAACTGTCAAATATATCAATGAAAAGTTGCAATTTTGCATAAATTTAGTTATGTTCATCGTGTGGTTGAACCAACAATTCCAACACATTAAGGTGGGTGGATTTATGATAAGAAAGGTCCTATTTTTCATCTTAGCTTTCCATATATTCATTCCAGACTACATTGTACCAGTGCTTTCTCTTAAGAGCCCTAAATTCCAAAAAGTTGTGAACTTTGATGAGTTGTTTCTCAAAAACCATGGCACTTTAAAATGTTATTTTTTAAGGTACACGGTCATGTAGGATCCTTCTACAATAACCTATCTCAATGTTTCATATCTCCAATCCATTTGGCTGCGGTGAAATTTTTTTTGTTTCCCCAAAAACCGTCAGATACATGCAATGTCAAATTGCAAGGTAGCCTATTTTTTGTTTTTTTCATCATGTGGCCAAACCGACAATGCCAACACATCTAGGTGGACACATTTATGCTATAAAAATTCATGTTTCATAGCCTAGTATTATGGATCATTCTAAGATACATTGTACCAACGCTTTCTCTTAATAGCCTTAAATGCCAAAAAGTGGTAAACTTTGATGAGTTGTTTCTCAAAAACTGTGGCACTTATAAATGTTATGTCTGGAAGTACAAGGTCATGTAGGGACTCTCTACAATAACCTTTTGTAGTGTAGGAAAAATTGTCCCTTTTTCACACTTAATTTGGGAATGATTAATGTTAAACTGAGCCTATTGTTGCCTTAATTTAGTGTTGTAATGCGTTTTACACATTCACATTAAATTTAGGGCCCTTTTAAACTAAATGGAACTAATTGCACCTTATTTAGGGTGTTGTAAAGTCTATCTTAACACTTTCACACTAATCTAGGGATTTATCAATTAATTGGGCTTATTTATGCCTTAACTGGTCCTATTTTACATCCACAAGCCTTATTAATTGCATCTTTTCATGGATAATCTCGACACTTATCAAATAAACAATCATAATCTAATGTTTTATGTCATGTGTTCCAGATCTGGTGATCTGGGACTCATATGCCACCTTGGGCGTATGAGTCCCACCTAGGTCTTGAGACCTGATTTTGAATTTCACATTAAATAGGACTTGTCTTGGAGTTTGTGACCCAATTTTGAGTCATTGGGACTCATACGCCACCTTGGGCATATGAGTCCCATGCTAATCAAGATCTATTTTGAATTCAATTCTTGGTGGGATTTTATCTTCCTAGATCTGATGTTAGCTTGTAGTGCTGTAATTTCAGGAAATTTGCCATAAATAAGTATAAATACAAGGTTATTTCATCATTTCAACATCTAAGATATTATAGAACCTCATAAGCAATCAAGAGAAATTTCACAAGAGTTAACAAGAGCATTCAAGGACATTCAAGAGCATTCAAAGGAAAATTATTAGAGTTTTATTGCAACAATTCAAGATCCATCATCATGTCAAAGACATAGTGCATCAAGCATTTTTTGAGCTAGTGTTGTGATGTAGCATCCAAGATCCAAGTTAAGCATTGTCCCATATCCAATTCAAGATCAATATCTACATTCTACATGGCTACTTCATGTTAGATTCTTGATTTACATCTCAAGACATCATTCAAGGTATCATTGTTCATGTTTCATGTTTCATGTTCATGTTTCATTGTTTCATCATAAGGTTTAATCACCTAAATGGGGTTTGACCAAGGAAAACCCCTATTCCCTAAAAATCAACAAGTTTTTCTCTCTCTACATGTGTGATTGCAGATCTAGGTGTTTTGGAGTTTGAAGATCTTTAAAGATTAAGTTGCAAGATTGAAGAAAGTTGTCGAAGTTATCTCTTTACTTGTAAGATCACAGAAAGTCACTTATAGGTTGTAATTCAGTGTTTTAGACTTAGATATTTGACAAGAGAGAAGCTACAAGAGATCACCAAAAAAATACCATAATTTTAGCTAAACCCTAATATTGGGACTTGGGCATATGAGTCCTAGTACTACCTTTTTCTAGATTTCAAGAGATTCAAATTAGTTACTGAGATTCCAGTTTCTGCATAGAAACCCTAATTTGGGGCTAAGTCACCCAAACTAGTGTATGAGTCCCAGTGAGCATTACAAGTCATAATTTCAAGGTTTCAGAGCTTGTTTACATCACATCTTTCTTCCAGGTACCACTCTACTCATTCTCAATTTGTTATTTTGTATTCCAGTTCCATACTCTATGCCATATGTTTAGGTTTTCACATTGCATTCATCTCTTTCTTTCCAAAATTTTTCTTGGTGGTGAACCCCCTTATTGTCTTTAATCACACCCTAGGATACCCTATTGCAGATCTCTTTTCCTTAATTCCATCATTTGATTGAGATCTCTAGGGTTTCCTTGAGTGAAACTTGAAGAAAATTTGAGGAACCCTAATCCCCCTTTAGTTCTATCTCCCCAAAACATAGAACACCTATTTTCTACATTTCATTTTGGTGAACCTAGCCCTTAGAACACCTTATTTCTGATTTGGAGTGCATCATATTCCTATATCTAGCTTATATTAACTTTGCATTAGGTCTGCATTAGTTAATTTGCATCTAGGATTTCACAATCTTGCATTAGTGAAAGTGCACATAGGTTTCATTTTTTTTTGCATCTTAGATCATTTAATTTCACTAAAATTCTACAATTACAAACAATAAAATCAATATACCAGCTAGAAACCTTAGAATCAACTCAAATTTTGTTAAATTTAGTGCAAAAACCCTAATTTGGGACTCATTTTCCCATCTGGGCAATTTAGTCCATGTACAGGTGTTTTTCCCAGATTTATGGGAATTCTATGATGTGTGTTTTTTACTGTTTGAATCCTCCAAAAACCCTGACTAAGACGCATACGCCCCTCTAGGTGATTTAGTCTCAAATCAGACCTAAAGCTACCTTTTACAGCATTAAAAACATCATTTTTGTGTTTTTGTTTGATGCTATTAGTTATCTATTGTAGTTTGTTGAGTTTTTGTTTCATTCATTTCATTAGATCTAGATTGATTTGGTTCAGTTATTGCATTGCTTAATTTCAAAATGCCATCTACAACATTTCATTTTTAGATTGTTTCATAGTGTAATTAGAAAATTACTTTGTTTGGAATCTAAAAATTTCATTTACACATTTCATTCTAGGTCATTGTGTTGCATTTTAAGTCTCTTTCCATTTTGATTTTGTATATATTACTTTTCACAGATGTTAGTATCTATATTTTCTAAGTTTGCAAAGAAAAAGTTCATCAAAAAGCATGTTAGTCATTCGTTCAATAAATTTCCTAGTTATGAGAGTCTCTTAGTGAAAGAAAGTGAAAATGTTGATACTTTCCTTAAATCGACACCCCTTCCTATCTCTCCTATTTGTGGGAATGATGTGATAGAAGAGGATACAAGCATATACATTCATGAAGATCATGGTTTCCCTTCTCCTGATACCTCTCCTATTAGTGACAAAGGTATCTTGGTGAAATAAGATGCAATCATTGAGAATCATGAAAGTTTGGGTTGTCCTCCTCCTCACCCTTGGGAAGATGTTATGACACAAGAAGATGAGATCATTGCCACTACTTTACTTAGTCTAAATTCATCTCTCAACACCTCCGCTACTTTTGAAAATACTTTAGTGAAAGAGGATGCAATTGAGAACAATCATGAAAATCACATTTGTGGGGAGGACATGTGGATTGAAAGTTATAGTATTATTTATCTCCTTCCTAATTTCCTTAACATTTAGAAATACCTATTTGAACAAAAGGATCGAATCATTCGTAAGCATGAAAATCATAGTTGTCCTTCTCTTGATGCCTCCCCTATTTGTGGTGAAGCTACTTTACAAAATCTAATGATAGAATGTGATGAACCTTTTGTTTACCCCTCCCCTAAAAGCTCTCCTACTAAGGTAGAAGTTATCGCACAAGATAATTATACCTTAGAAAACAAGAAAGAAATCATGGAAAATCGTGACAATCACATTTGTCCTTATCCTAGTATCTCTCCTACTTTTGAAAAAGATATTTTAGAGTTAGAAGATCAAACAAATGAAATTTATGAGAACCCTATTTTCCTCTCTCCCCCTAGAGAAAACATTATTGAACAAGAGAATTCCATTATTCATAAACAATACAATACAACTATTGATAACTCCCTTATTGGCGATGAAGTCATTTGAGAAGATTCAACCTTTGAATGTCATGAACATCTAGTTTGTAGTTCTCCTAAAAACTCTCCTACTAGGGAAAATATCATGGTGGAATAAAATGAGAGCATTGACACATTTATTTTAAATAATAGTGATGTGACTTCCTTAGATGATGGTGAAAAGATGACACTAGACTCCCCTTCATTATAAAAGCATCAAACCAAAACCGTAGAGTTTATAATGCACAAGTGCATGTTAGATCCCCATTGATTATTGGACTTCCTACATACCCTGTGGGACATCCTAATAATCCTCCAATTCTTTACCCATCCTCACAATGACCAAAAACTCAAAACAAACCCGTCGTCATCCTTCAACCACCTAAGAATAAGGTTTCACAACAATCAAATTATAATACCATTGCTCATACATATAGCACTAGGAACAATTTGCAACCAGGACAAACACCTTCAACATCCATCCCACTACCTAACCCTATCTTGCCTGGTCCTCCCCATTTTCTTTTACAAACTAAAAAGAGTATGATCTTGTTGAACAACTAAAGAATACTCCTACTAAGATATTGTAGTAATGGAAAAATTAGCCTTTTCTTTTGCTTGTTTGATAATTTACATTAAAGCTAAACTAATGGTGTCTTGGAGTAGTGTTGTAATGTGTTGTACACATTCACACTATTCTAGGAAATTTATTTGACTAGAACATTCCTTAATTAGTCCTTTGCAAAGGTGTTGTAAAGTGTTGTAACACACTTTCATGCTTTTCTAGGACTTATTTGCTTAACTAAGATTAATGGGCCCCTTTTTAATAAAAATGTACATAATGTGTACCTTTTTTAAGTGTTGTAAAGTGTTTTAAATCACCTTCAAATTTATCTAGGTGGTCTTAATTAATTATGGTTAATTGGAGTTATTAACCCCCTTTTTTAGGCCTTAATTTTGACCTCCCAAAGATCTATCCCAACAATCATAAATTAATTAAAAAATTATCTCATTGGGAAAAATTGTCTTGGTAAGTTGATTCAGGCCCCATTTTCCCTTGATGGTGAATGGGTTCTCCTTTAACAAGACCCCCCTTTCTCAGTTGATCTGAAATGGGTTTTTGGCCTTCTTTCAGCTCCCTAAAGCTTGGTCCTAGAAACTTAGCCAGGAGGCATTCGCCTTTGGTGGTGAATGGGTCATCTCTTAATGAGACCCCTATTTTTTAATTTTATTCTAGTGGGAATTTAATTATCTTTCTTTTCAGATCTGGTGTTGTCCTTAGTTCTTTGAATTTTAGGGTCAATCTCCAATTTAGTATAAATAAGGGGTTAATTCACATTATTTCTCCTAGCAATTTTATTTGACTTCATGAGATCAAAAGCAAGAGCATTAGAGCACTTCAAGAGCATTCCTAAGGCATTTCAAGGTAGATTTCAAGTGTTTATTGTAGTAATTCAAGGTCCTATCATCATGTCAAGGGTTGAATGCATTCATGTGTGTTGAGCTAAGAAGTCAATGTTGCATTGAGGATCCATTTACAAGCATCATCTTACATCCAAGATCTACATTCTTCATGGCCACTACAAGATAGTATGTAGATTTGCTTCACAAGACAACATCCAATGTGACACCA
The DNA here is from genome assembly GCA_007258455.2 of Sequoia sempervirens. Lineage (NCBI taxonomy): Eukaryota > Viridiplantae > Streptophyta > Pinopsida > Cupressales > Cupressaceae > Sequoia > Sequoia sempervirens. Next base: position 139,596,129 of record VDFB02105785.1, read on the forward strand.
TTTACATTATTTTACATTCATGCTTCATTTCCTTCATTTCATCATTTGGTTTAATTACCTACAAGGGTTTTGACTGAGGAAACCCTCCATTCACTAACAAATCAATAATTTTTTCTTGCCCTTGAGTGTGTTATTGCAGATTTACAGGTCGAAGATCAAGTTGAGCAAGATTTAGAGAAAAGTGGTCAAAGTTGCAAAGTTGCAAAATTTGTCATTCAAAGTGCAAGATCACGGAAAGAGCTCTACATAATTGAATATTGACTTCTAAAACTTGATAATATGGATTTCAAGAGTGTAGACATCAATGTACAGGATCCTAAAAGCAATTCTTCGAAACCCAAAAAGGACACATTCATCATTGAAGGTGAATGAGTCCTCCATAGCTCAAAAACAACTTTTTTGCTAGGTACATAACTATTTATGCTCTAAAAACATCGCCCATAGTTGCTATAATATTTAGGTTTCATTTTTGGTTGTTATTACCATCTTATTTTGCATAATTTGAGGTGATAAGGGATTTGAAAAATAAGTGGTCCATCACATTGCTCATGCATTTGTGTGGATCCTATTTTCACCCCTAATCAAATATCATTATGGGACCTTATTCAATCATCCCCTAGTTATCATAACATGATTCAAAGTGCCTTACAAAAAGTTCCTACCCCTCCTAATGTGCAATCAAATGATGTGGCAGCCCAATTTCAAACTATAAAACCAAACAATTTAGACATTACTTTTCATCAACATGAGCTAACTCCCTTGGAAATGAGAAAGAAAAATGATGCCTTCATGATAATAGCCATATATGATAGGTTGGGAATAAAAATAACCATTTTTGGCAATGGCTTGACCATTAATGTTTGTAGTGTAACTCTTTTGGATAGACTTGGTGTGGATAAATCAAGAATTGAACTTGATTCCTTATTGATTTGAAGATTTGACGATGTAGGAAAGCAATCTCTTGGTGTGATTACTTTACCTATTACAGTTGGAATGGCTACATTACAAAATCCTATTCACATTATGCTTCGTGATCTTTCATGCAATCTCCTTTTAGGAATACCATGGATTCATGAGATGCATGTAGTTCCTTCTACACTTCATCATATCATGAAATATGTCTACATCAACAAAGCATACCAAATTAAAATGGATTATGAGCCTAAAATTTGCTTACAAGTTGAAAAAGGAATGACAAGTCCTCTGAACACATTAATTCCAACTTCAAACATAAAACCTATGAAAGAAAAGAAACAAGAAAAATAAAAATAAAAAACATATTGAGGAAGTCACGAAGTTATTCGAAGATGATTGGGGTTCCTTGGATTTCATACCTAGCTTTGATGGGAAACCAAAAATAATAATAAAGAAACATGAAAAAGAAAAAGCGGTACTATCAACACAAAATTCAAAAGACCCTTCGAAATCATCCACCTCAAAAAATTTATAAGAAGAAGAGAATTATACAACAAACTTTGACAAAGTTAATTATAAACAACCATCGAATCTGAATGAAATGAAAAAGCTTTATGGAAAAGGTTATGAACTCATGAAACAACTTGGATATAGTGGAAAATGATATGGTGCTAGATATCAAGGTATAAGGGTCCCTACAAAGCCTAACATGCAAGGAATGACTAGTGGTCTTGGTTATTGTACCTCGAAAGAAACAAGCAAGCCTTCACTTAATATCAACACTATTACAAAAGATTCCTCTAAGCCAACTTTAACATTAATGTATCCTAAATTAATATACACTAGTGGTCTTGGTTATTGTCCTTCACAAGAAACAAAAGAAACAAATAAATCTTCACTTAATGTCAATGTCATCATGTAAAACACCAATGATTTGAATTCGATAGATTTTGCACCCTCCTATAAAGGAGAGTACAAAATATTGCAATCTAAAGAGCCTTGTGTAAGTATGATATCTTGTACTAAGAAAGAGATATCTTTGTCACAAAATAAAGGGACATCTTCTACTATGATTGAGAGAGTATCTTGTCGAGACTCCTCCAAGATTGTTTGATATCCCCCTCTCCAAGAATATGAAAGAAATTTTACTACAAGAGTTCATTTTGTGCATATCATAGAGTTTATGGTAATTCTACTAATGAATGTAAGGCTTTAAGTAACAAAATTCAACATCTTAAGGATTGTGGTGCTCTTCCTTGTGTTGAAGCACCCAGACCCTCTAGTTGATACTTGTTTTCAATTTTCTCATCAATCATCTCGACTCATCCTTGTCCTACACTAAGTGGGGGCAAGGGGTTAGGAAGCCTTGTCCTCATATGGAACTTTTCCTTATCTATTTTGTCTAGTTGACCGCCTTCCATGTATATATAAGAACAAGCTTTGGATGTGGTTGATATTCCTTAAGTTGGCTTGCATGTGATGTACTGAGTTATCTTTAGTTGTATTTTGGGGGCAACCCCTTATCCATGATGTAGTTTCATTCCAGAATATATGACTTGGCATATAGAGCTTTCTGAATAACCTCTCATGTCTTCTACTTTAAAGCAATTTCTCACAAAAATGGTGTTAGCAAATACTTTAAAGTGGTGACATACATCGACACTTATGTTTCATTATGTGATTTTATTTATTCTTGTGATGTGTCCTTTTCTTGGTGGTGTCGTTGGGCTTGATATCCTCTGAGAGCATGATATTTCTTTGATTTTTCCTCTCTTGGATACATTAGGCACAATGTTCCCTAAGAAGAGACCTTACATGAACTAACAAAAATCCCTTTGAACATACCTTACACTATTTTGCATTTACAATATATGTTATATATGGCCACCTTGCATAACACACTTTTCTTCCCTGTGGTGCCATCTTGTTTATTCATTGGTATCACACATACAAAGCTTTGCTTTCCTCATGGATTATGTTGCTCATGTTGTGTGGTTCCTTATCAAATTTATCAGGAAGTATAGCTTTGGTATGGTTGTACGTATGGGAGCTAAAATTAGGTGTAACTTTCCCATAGCCACTTGCTTGTGTGCATGAGCACATATCGGGCCAATGTGTATGTGTCTCGTTGGGGGCTCACCTAGTGGATGACCTAAGGTTCCACTAGCCCTTGTGAGCATGTTTTTTGTGTGCATAGTGGACATCATGTTCCACTTATAAACAATTTTGGACAAACAACTTAGATCTGATCCACATTGCACTAGACAAACGATCGAGGCTTGATCCACCTCTTTTTATTCTTTCTACTTGATTTTTTTTAACTTTCTTTTAATCCTTGACATTGCATATCTATGTATCTTAATATTTCATATCATACACCTTGTGTGTGTCCCTTTGTGCTTATGCTAGTTTGACATAGGATCTTGGATCCTTGGGGCTTGACCACCCCCTTGATCTTTGTTATCCTATATCATCCACATTGGTACACTTGGACCCCTCTTGAATGTATACTTTAGTGTGAGTTTGAAGCAAGTTCCTCCTCTCACTAAAGTGGGGGCTAAATGTAGCATAGGAAAAGTATCCCTTTTTCACACTTAATTTGGGAATGATTAATGTTAAATTGAGCCTAATGCTTCCTTAATTTAGTGTTCTAATGTGTTTTACACATTCACATTAAGTCTAGGGGGGGCTTTTAAACTAAATGGGCCTAATTTTACCTTATTTAGGGTGTTGTAAAGTGTATCTAAACACTTTCACACTAATCTAGGGCCTTATCAATTAATTGGGCTTATTTATGCCTTAATTGATCCTATTTTGAATCCACAAGCCTTATTAATTGCATCTTTCCATGGATAATCTCGACACTTATCAAATAACCAATCATAATCCAATGTTTTGGGTTATGTGTTCCAAATATGGTGATCAAGGACTCATATGCCACTTTGGGTGTATGAGTCCCACCTAGGTATTGGGACCTGATTTTGAATTTCACATAAAATAGGACCTATCTTGGAGTTTTTGTCCCAGTTTTGAGCCACTGGGACTCATACGCCACCTTGGATGTATGATTCCCACACTAATCAAGACCTATTTTGAATTTAATTCTTGGCAGTATTTTATCTTCCTAGATCTAGTGTTGGCTTGTAGTGTTGTAATTTCGAGAAATTTTGCATAAATAAGTATAAATACATGGTTATTTCATCATTTGAACATCTAAGCTATCCTAGAACCTCATAAGCAATCAAGAGCACTTTCACAAGAGTTCACAAGAGAATTCAAGGACATTCAAGAGAATTTCAAGAGCATTCAGAGGAAAATTATTAGAGTTTTATTGCAGCAATTTAGGATCTGTCATCATGTCAAAGACATAGTGCATCAAGCATGTTGTTGAGCTAGTGTTGTGATGTAGCATCCAAGATCCAAGTTAAGAATTGTCCCATATCCAATTCAAGATCAAGATCTACATTCTGCATGGACACTTCATGTTAGATTGTTAATTTACATCTCAAGATATCATTCAAGGTATCATTGTTCATGTTTTTTTTTTCATGTTCATGTTTCATTGTTTCATCATAAGGTTTAGTTACCTAAACAAGCTTTGACTAAGGAAAACCCCTATTCCCTAACAATCAACATTTTTTTCTCTCTCTACATTTGTGATTGAAGATCTAGGTTTTTTAGAGTTTGAAGATCTTTAAAGACTAAGTTGCAAGATTGAAGAAAGTTGTTGAAGTTGTCTCCTTACTTGCAAGATCATGAAAATTCACCTACAGCTTGCAATTCATTGTTTCAAACTCAGAGATTTGACAAGAGAGAAGTTATAGGAGATCACCAAAAAATACCAAAATTTCATCCAAACCCTAATACTAGGACTAAATCTCCACCTTGGGCATATGAGTCCCAGTACTGCCTTTTTCCAAATTTTAGGAGATTCAGATCAGTCACTGAGAGATTCCAATTTCTGCACAAAAACTCTAATCTGGGACTAAATCACCTAGACTGGTGTAAGAGCCCCAGTGAGCATTAAAAGTAAGGATTTTAGGGTTTTGGAGCTTGTTTGATCACAGCTTTGTTCCAAGTACCCCTCTGCTCATTCTCAGTTTGTTTTTTTTTATTTCAGTTTCATACTTTATGTCATATAGTTAGGTTTTCACATTGCATTCATCTCTTTCTTTCCAAGCCTTTTCTTGGTGGTGAACCCCCTTATTGTCTTTAATCACACCCTAGAATACCATATTGCAAACCTCTTAAATCCTTAATTCCATCCTTTGATTGAGATCTCTAGGATTTCCTCGAGTGAAACTTAAAGAAAATTGGTGGAGGAACCCTAATCCCCCTTTAGTTCTATCTCTTTGAAACATAGAACACCTATTTTATACATTTCACCTTTCTTAGTTTTTCATATCTCCAATCCATTTGGTTGTGGTGAAAAAAAAAATTGCCCAAAAATCATCAGATGCATGTAATATTAAGTTGCAAGGTATCCTAATTTTTGTTTTGTTTTTTGTGGGGCCAAGCCATTAGTACCAACATGTCTGAGTGGGCACGTCTACGCTAGAAATGGTTTTATTTTGCACCCCAACTCTCCCAAACATTTTGATCTACATTATGTAAATGCTTTCTCCTAAGATCCTTTTTGTCCAATTTTTAATAGTTTTAGGCATTATTAAAGGTTTGGTTTAGTTAGTTTTTTCTTGAATCATAAAAAACCTTCATATTTAAAAAATAAAACATTTTATTTTGCATATTTTGTGTCAATGTTCCATTGTATATGTTAATTAATGATTAGGGTTGTGTCATTTCTAAGAACACATACTCTTGGGAGACAAATATCTTGAGGAAATAGTATTGTGGGTGTTAGTGATCATGGAGTGTGAGTAGCTAACAAAATTTACACAAAAAATTTCAATGAAAAATATCAACTATACATATATACAAGACATCTAAAAAAATGTATAAAACTCATGCATTTACAATCAATTGGTACAATCATGATAGAATCATGGTTTTTTATATATACAAAATTTTAGTTGTACATGGATACAAATCAACTAACAATATTTACAAAAAAAATGTGTTTCTAATATTTCATAGAATCTTGGTTGTTTATACATACAAAATTTTAGTTGTACATAGATACAAATTAGTTGAGGATATTTACAAAAAAATGTAATTCATACAATTGGTACAATGAATAGATGATATTTCAATCAACTAATGATTATACAAAAATTCTAAAATTATTCTACTCTTTCGTAGAATCAATTTGATCCAATGCTCCAACACACTCAATACCTACAATTGCCTAAATTCAATCTACTGAACCTTGTGGTCAACTTCATGAACTTTCCATAAATTCTTATTAATTGGTCTACCATGATATTTAATCAATTGAATATTCATTGCAACAACAAGGTTAGAGTAATGAAGAATATGCGAATGTGTTTCAAAGTCCTCAAACAACCAAACATTTGATTTCTTAATAGGGTACCTTCTAAGCTATATTCCTATTGTAGACACCAAAAATTGTCCTAGGCCTATGAACTCTATTTTTCTTCATCAATCCCCTATTCGTCCCCAATAATTAAATAATTATTAATTCATTTCTATCCTTTTATTAATGTTTTTGATTAATTAAATAAATTTTATTTACTTATTTATTTGCATCACTAATATCTCTTTTCCTCCATAATGAAATAAATTTTATTTATTTAATTGTCTACTAATTTATCCTTTCTTCCCACTTTTGAATTAAATTATTATTTAATTAAAAATTCAACCTTTCACGTGTCTTCTATAATTAAATATTGTTTTCATTATTTAATTATTCACTTTCTCTCCTAAATTAAATAATTTTATAATTATTTAATGTAGTGTAGGAAAAAGTATCCCTTTTTCACACTTAATTTGGGAATAATTAATAAATAATTGATCTTAATGATGCCTTAATTTAGTGTTGTAATATGTTTTTCATGTTCACATTAAGTTTAGGGCCCTTTTAAATAAAATGGACTTAATTTTGCCTTATTTTTGGTTTTGTAAGGTGTACCTTTACACTTTCATGCTAATTTAAGGATTTATTAATCAATTGAGGTTAATTTTCCTTAATTGACCCCTTTAATTCAAATTCAAGCCTAATTAAATGCAAATTTTGAGGGATAAAACCTGACATTCATAAATTTCATTACACAACATTTAACTTTGGAAGATGTGTGTCCTAGGTAAGTGACCTAGGACCCATTCACCACAGGGTGAATGGGTCCTCACTTAAATCTAGGACCCTAATTTAAACTATGTTTCACACTAAAAAATGTGTGTCCTAGGTAAGTGACCTAGCACCCATTCACCATAGGGCGAATGGGTCCTCACTTAGACTAGGACCCCCCTTTAAATATGTTTTTGGTGGTATTTTAATGATTTCAAATCCACAATTCAATCTCGGCTTGTGATATTTGAGTTTCGAGAATTAATCTTAAGATGTGTATAAATAAGAGGTTATTTTCACTAAGTTTCATCTGAAGACTTTCAAACAATCAAACAATTTTCACAAGAGCATTATAGAAGAATCCAAGATAATTTTCAAGGCATTTCAAGGGTAGATTTATAGAAGATTATTATAGCAATCAAGATTCCATTATCATGTCAAAGAAATAGGTAGAGGATTTATCATGGGTTTGTCTTGGTTACTTGGAAGGGATTTTGGTTCAATCATGGCTTCATCAAGTATGGGAGACTCAATCATGGGTTGAGGCATGTTGCTAAGGGATAATTTTGTCATGTCCTTTGCCTTAAAATTTTGATAAGATTTGAAAAAGAAGTCCTGACAAGGCTTAATAAGTTCCATAGGTTCGGGCCAAAAGAAATCCAATGAGAAATTCCCATGGGAAGACACAAGATTAAAGCCACTATAATGCACAGTAAAGATGTCATGCCAAATGGAAACTTTAATCATTTATTCACCACCAATGGGATTTCATCCATGGAGTGTAGCCATGGATAACCAAGTTTCACATAAAATTGGTCTAATGACACGATGATGAAGAATGAGACATTCAATTGTTTTGGTCAAACTTTTAAAGGAAGAGTGATCAAACCTATCATAGGGCAAGAAAAACCATTATGTGTTTAGATACATTCTTTTGGTTGTTCACAAAAATCTTGATAAATTTCATGCACAAATAAAAAATCCTCGATAATCACATTCTCTACACACACGAGATCAATTAATATCCCATTAGTAGGCTTTTCATTGATTCTTTCGGTGATGTAAAGAGGATCATAAAGTGCATGTTTTACTATGTCATTTTGTGAGAAAGAAATGTTCATAGACAAGTAGGTTTGGCCCTTACAAGGTTGAATGTCAATGATGTTAACCATGTATTATTATCTATAGAATCATCCTCGTTATCACTCATGTTATCATCAATCATGTCAACATTCATCACATCATTCTTAGTATCACTATTTTTCACAAAAGAGATGTTATGATTTGGCATGGGATTAGTAAAAATTTACAAATTTGGTTGGGTGGGGCAATGGACTTATTTCCTTGATCATTAACACCACCAATTTGGATGTGATTAGAATCAATGAGGTCTTGCACAATGTGTTTAAGACACTTACAATGTTTTGTATCATGTCCATTTTGTTGTTGATAATGGAAAAAGGCATTAGCATTATAGTTCGTAGGTAAGGGCTTTGTTGGATGAATAGTTCTTATGGGAGATAAGATAATTAGGTTCTTAACCAAAATTTGCAACATGATGGAGTGGAGGGTATTGGGTAATAGGTTAAATTGTCTATTGTGCTCTCTGAATTGATATGAATTTGTTTTTTTTATGATAGCAACTTGATACTCAACATGTTGACTTGTTTGAGGTGGTTTTATCTATAAGAAGCTCTTATTTTGTTTCTTGAATGGTTGGAAATTGTTATGGGGCACAAACTCATTTCTCAAGGTGGTTAGAGGGAGTTTTTGTTTCACAATGACTAACCGAATTTTGATAGTCATGAAGGGTCGTGCAAAAATGTGTGGAGGGAAATTTCATTATCCCAAGCTCGTCTTGGATTTTTTTTTGCAAATTTTCAATGAAAATTATTTGAAGATTGGCATCAGGAATCTTAATGTTGATTTATGAATAAATCAATTTGTATCACACTATAAAATCAGTGATCTTTTCATCACCCTTTTGTTTACACTTCATTAAATCAGCTAGGGTCATCTTGGGACCAATCTACTCTTGGAAATGGTTGAGGAAGGAATCAACAAGCTCATTGAATGAACTAATTGAGTTATTCAATAAAGATAAAAACCATTCCAAGGGGGTATCTTTCAAAGATCGAGGGAAAATTTTAGCCAAGAGCTTTTCTTCAAAGATGAAATTGCTACATGAGGTCATGTATGCCGATACATGGTTACTAGGATCTCCTTTACCACCATATTTCTCAAATCTAGGAATCTTTATACCTTGTAGCATTTTTTCTCTCAACATCTCCAAGGATAATGGGTTTCTTTTAAGATATTGTGAAGTTTGGTCATTTCAATTTTGGTTCAATGTGGAAAGTTGTTGGAGGGATGAAACATTTTGCAAAATTTGGTTAAGGATGGAATCATTGGTTGTGTTTTGAGATGGAGATGAATAAGGTGCAGTTGTATATGTATTTGGAGGAAAAGTGAATTTCAATTTTATGAGGGGTGATGGGTTAGGAAATATAAGATTTGAATTCACAAAGCTAAAAGGATTCCTAGTAGAAATACCTAAAGTTATATTGACATTGCTAGTGGGTTTCCTTGTTGTAGTAACAATTAGATGAGTGTATGTAGGAATAGAGGCCATAGTTGTAGAAGGAGGAATTTTATTTCCACCTTGAATTTGAGTGTACCCCAAAGTTTGAGCACAAATAGCCATTTTAGGAACATGATTGTCAATTATATGGGCTAGCCTACATAATTTATATTCCTTCTTCATTATCAAGAATTTTCCTCATGTTATCTATGACAGGAACTGCAGTACCAGCAATTATTTAGCACTCACAAAGTTTTTCAATTTTTCTAAGGCTTCATCCATTTATTTTATCTTTTCCTAATGGAAATTAGCAACCATTGTGTCAACATAAATTACATGATTTTTTGATAATGTAGTCATGGGAAATGTGGTATCAAAGCTATGGTCCATAATGGGTTGACTAGTGTCAACACTATGAGTGAAAGAGTTAGAAAACTCAAGATCCACGACAGATGTACTAGTGCGGGATGACATGAGTCTCAAACTACATCTCACTAAAGTATTAGAAATACGACACCAGGTTGTGAAGCTCATACAAGTTTCACCAAACCAAAGTGCACCCAAAATGGAGAAAAGGTACTATGCAAATGTAATGAAGACACAAAATTATGAATCACAATGCAAGTATGTAAAAAGATTTTACAATATTTATACTTGAAACAAGATAATTTAATGATTATGCTATGAAAAAAAGCCTAAAAATCATGTCTTCTAATACCAATTTTAATTTCAAACAATGCACCTAATTTGACCAATTGAAATTAATGTAAGAAAGTAAGTAATTATCTATTTTTTGAAACTAAAACACAAATCTAATAGCAGGATGAAGTGAAAGAAACAAAGAAAAAATGATGCCCAAAATTTTGAAAAAGCACATGTACAAGGATAGGTTCACCCAAGGGAAAATGATTCTTTGTACAAGGGTTGGAAAAATTAAAGTTTGTGTTTCTGGTTTAATGTTTGAGTTTTTTGTTTCAAGTTGTTGACTGTGAATTTTGTGACAGATTTTTCCAGTTTTAGGTGTCTTAATGCAAGTGCAAATAGTGAAAAAGTGAGAAAAGTGAAAAAATTTGGAATGCAATTTTGAACTAAATTTTAAATCTAAATGACTAAAAGACACTATTGATGTAAGTACAATGCAATATGTATGCAAAATTTCTTTTTTTCTATGAATTTAAATGATGCAAACATAAAAAAAATTTAAACCCTAAATGCAATGCAAAACACACTAATGCAAACCTAGATCTAGGGTTTTGAATGACTCCAAATTAGAATTTAAGATGTACAAGGTCAGCTTCACTAAAATGAAACATAAGAAAAATGGGGGGTTGGGTAGGAGACCTAAAAATGAGATGTGAAATGAGGGACCTATGCCAAAAGCAAAAGGGTTTTCCACCTAATCAAAAATCCACATTTTCCATGTTCATTAGGAAGAGGGATAGTGCCACAAATGATTAGAATTGACTTGCAACCCTCAAGGAGAGTCAACCCCAAATTTGGACACTATGTTGCCTTGACTTCCTTATGATAGAAATGACTAAATAACAGTTTTGGGAGAAGAATAAGAGTGCATTAACAATCAATCTTATGAGATCTAAAATTTGAAACATGAATTATTATGATAACACTGACAGAAACAACCATTAACTAGTAGATTTGAGAAGGTTAAGATGGTATGTACCTGGCTTCAAAAGTGGGTTTTAGGCTCTATTGAAGGACATATCTTCCCAAGGGTGAATGGGACTTTGTACAGGGGTCTAAAATTTCTTTTTTCAATCCTTGGATCCCATATCTTAGCTTTTGATTCCACCAAGTTTGATTGTTAGAAAGATAGAAATAAAACCTATAGGTGAGTTTATGTGTCTTGACAACTTTGACAACTTTAGAAAATTGCACTTTTGATCCAATTTCAGTCCTTCACCTATAAACCTACAAACACAAAGAAGGGAGAAAAAATGTTTGTTTTTGGTGGATAATGGTTTTCCTTGGTCAAACCTAGTTTGGTAATTAAACCTTGATAATGAAATAATGATAAAATGAAGGAATTGATGAATGAACTAAGCTTGTTACACCTCACCAAACCCTTTAATGTCTACCCTTAGAGGACTAAAGTCTAACACATCACTCCAAGGATTGGATCTTGCACGAAATGGCTTGATTTGATGCTTGAGTGTTTTCTTGAAACTTGAAACCTACATCACAATGTTAGCTCAAAAAAATGCATGAACACACATAGATCTTGAGATCATGAGAGGATATTGAATGCTGAAATAAATGACTAATAAATTTGTTGTCCAATGCTCTTGACAATAATCTTTTCTCATGTAAAATTTGAATTATGCCACTTCTTGCTTCTAGGTTTGAATTGATAAATACCTTGAATTTATATGTGTTTCCTTAATTACTCAACAATTAAACACCACAAGCCGGCCTTGCAATTTGAGTTTAGATCATTAAAATTTCACAAAAAATATGTTAAAAAATGGGATCCAGGACTTAAGGATGACCCATTTACCCTTGGGAAAATGGGTCCTAGGCCCTAAACCTAGGACACACATTTTCCAAGATGTGTAATTAAGTGTAGGCATTGATTAAATGTGGGTTTCCCTTTCTGAAAACAAAATTAATTAGGCTTGTGAATGCATAATTGGGCCAATTAAAGGCTTACTTAAGTCCAATTAATTAAATGGATGCAAATAAAGTGTCAAAATGTAAAGGAGTATAATTTTTGACACTAAAACTTCCAAGAATTATGTGCTTATCCTTTTTCCAAGTCCATAAATATGATCCCCTTTCTCCAAAAATTTGAAATGTCCAAATTTGACAAGTACAAGGGAAAGGGAGATTCTAGGGAACACTTAAAACAATTTTGCATTATAGTCCAAGAGGTTTCCTATACTGATGCTTAACTCTTGAGTATTTCCCCTAGAATATTGGGTGGATGAGCCCTTGATTGGTTCACTCATCTCCCCCATGGCACAATCATAACAATTTCCAAGCCATCCAATAAATTTATCACTCACTTTTCTTACAACATGGAAAATGATACCATCATGATGGATCTTTTCAATAATAAACAAAATAATGGTGAATCCTTTACCTCATTCTTACAATGATGGAGACATCTTGCCAGCCACTTTGCATGGCCTATACCTCAAAAATAACTAGTCACTATCTTTTTCCAAAAGTTAAACACTGAATTGGGATTCCATATTCACATGCAATGTGCTCACTCCTTTGATGAGATCATAGAAAAATGAGTGGCCATATAAAAATCACTTATAGCCAAAGGACTAGTCAAGATATACAAAGAAGGCAAAGACAAAAATCCCCAATCTAGTGACAAATCCTTTTTTTGGAATAAAAACAACAATGTGGTTAATGATGGTGTGACTGATTCAAACCATGTTTGAAATATCCAAATACCTCCACCATCTTCATCTCATAACAATCTAGGTGTACCCAAAAACATGTGTTTTTCCCTAAAGTTCAACCTAAAAGACACACCAAACATGAATATTCCTCCAAAAGATCATCCAAGATAACATGATTCAATTGACACCCATCAAACCCCTTGGTCTTGATGCGCCTAAACCCTCTTGGTACAAAGAACATTAATTTTTTGACTATCATACAGTTCATGGACATAAAAATTCTCATGCATGAAACTCAATCACTCTATCCAAGATCTTATTGATCAACGTGATATCTCTATCAAAGGCCATACATCCCATAATGAAAACTTAGGTATATACAAGCATCCCTTTTCTTAGCATAATGATGATAAAAATTTTGCATCATACAATTCAATACCTTATACATATAACAACCATATCTCATCTAATTTTGTCATTAGCCACATCAAACAAAGTCCTTCCCAAGTAGCTACCATAACTATCAATGCACCTAATTTTTCCATCACTACTGAACATGGTAAAATTTATATCCAAATATATTCATCCTCCTTTCAATTTGCACATCAATATAGTATCCTTGACCACTTGAAGAAAACTCCAACAAAAATATCTATTCTTTAGCTACTTAAAACATCTTTTATCCACAAGTAACTTCTTGATAAATCCCTGGACATGAAACCTACGTCCCTAATGACATTGATATTGTTCAATTTCAAGCCATGATAGGACACTTATCATCCCTGCAATCCCTAATTTTTTCCACTAAGACATGCCCTCCATAGATCCATCTCATAATCATCCACTTCACATTCAATCCCACATCCATAAAGCCACAATCAAACGTGTCCTAGTAGATGGTGGATCAAGTCTTAATCTTTGTAGCCTTAGTCTAGTAAAGAAATTGGAAAATTCTAATGATGTTGTCGATCCCCACAAAAAGATTACCATAAAAGCATGTGATGAAGTTGAGTGTGAATCTAAAGTCTCTATTAAGCTACTCGTCTAGGTTGGACCTGCTACAATTGAAACCACTTGCCAAATTTTAGACCTTGATCTCTCTTATAATATCCACCTTGGTCACCCATGGATTCATGTCATGCAAGCCATCCCATCCATATTCCATCAATGCATAAATTTTCCTTGTGATGTAACTGAAGTGACTATGCATGCAGATCCAAATGTGTTCTAATATCACAAATTCTTACAAAGAAGTCATGGCCTTTCACAGCATTTCCCTACCAACACTATATTGAAATCTTCATCTTCATACATTGATCATTCATTGCTACTTGCCTCTCACACTCCCTCAGAGATCAAGGCTAAAATCAAAGACCTTGTATTGGAAAATATGAACTACATTCCTCCCACATTGAATCTGCATCACCATCCATTTCATCCCAAACTTTTTATGTCCAAAATAATCCTACATTTGATTATGATATCTATGATAATCCACTCTTTTATCATAATTCCATTGAGGACATCCATGATCATATCCCTTCCACTACACCTCATGAGAAACAATCCTTCCACTTCAAAAATCCTAGTTTAGGGTATGCATCTTCTAATGCTACCTCTACTAAGCCTTTTTCCAACTCGCAAAGTACGTTCAAGCTTCCTTTGATATTAATAGTGTTGAAAAGGATAGTCATGAATACTTCATTGAGTTCATCAATAATCTCTTTTATAATCATATCTTTACCATTTCATCCAACACATTCACTTCCATCCATCCTCTAGACTTGGATCAATGTGTGTCATATAAAAAGAATAAGGCTATCAAAAAAAAATTAAAAAAGCCTTTATCCAATGGAAATCCAAAATCAAAAGAAAAAGTTGTTGGAAAATTTTTAAAAAATTGATCTCCAATCATACCCCTTCATCCAAAACAATTGGGGCATCTATAAAAGTAAAATATCAATAAATGAGCTTGTTGATCCTAATTATATGTCCTCCTTACCTTCATGCAATCCATACACTCTACCTAATCCACCCATAATATCATTACATCCCCCTTGGTAATGTATCTCAATAGACCTTTTATGGTGACCCCTTCATGTGCTTTAATGCGAAGGTTTCCCAAACACCTTTTCGTGTGAAGAAGACAGTCTTTGTAGTGTGGACATTAGGGATCATACCTTCACTCCTTCCATCCATCATATAAACCATCCTCCATCATCCATCTCAAAACATATCTACCCATTCATCTAACTTCATTTCCCATCTCTTAAAGATTGTTCACCATAATTGCAGCATCATCAAGTCTCATTTATCCAAAAAAATAAAATTAAAAAAAAATAAAATAAAAAATAATTAAAACAACAAAAAAATAGTAAAGATAAATAATCCATGCATAGGTGAAAACCACTTTGATGGTTCCTTGGATAAGTACCATGGTGAAACCTTAGAAATAGGTTCCATGTGTAGTAGTCCTTTATCCACCATCTCCTTGGATACCACCCCATTCATTATCATTTCTATCCTTCCAATAACCTACCATCTTTATCCATCCATTCATAATAAACCTATCATGTATTTTTATTGATTATTGGTCACATATCATCCCTTATCCATCCATTATCACCTACCCTTCATCATACTTTCCTATGCATTAGATGTGGTAGGTACATCCACATTATGTCAAGGATTGACCTTCTATATCCTTAGTTTCCTCTCACTTTGGGCTTCAAGTTTCATTTATCTGGAGTCCCCTATCAATTCATCCATAATAAATCAAAAAACAACCCATCCCAATCCCATATCATACTCATCCCATATTAAATTTAATAAATAAATCATCATCCCATCTATAACCATCACAAATAAAAAATAGTCAAATCTTCATCTCCTCAAACTTATCATTCAATCAACCCAATCATTTCATCCAAGACATCAATCCTTAATTAAAATAATATCATAAGCCTAACTTTTGAGCACTAATCAGTCATCTTATCCCTTTTCCAACAAACCAATAAATCATCATCATCATCATCATCTTATCAAAGCCCTGCTTAGGTGATTATCCAAGCCTAATCACAAGCAAACCATCCTTATCCAAGCCTTTCTTAGGTTATTATCCGAGATTAATTGCAATAACCTAATCAATTATCATCATCATCCTTTGATATTTGGAAAGAGATATGCTAGTTTCATGACATGTTTGTAGTGTCTTTTTTTTATTTATCTTTTGATCATAATCTTTTAACTCATGCCTACACCTACTTATGGCCACCTTGATCTATCAATATCTTGGTTTCATAATTGGTGTATAATGGGGCATCATTTTTATCTTGTATATCATGCTTGTCATTGTTTGAGTGTCAAGTCCATACAAAGGCTACCTTGTCACTCTAGTTCTTCATACCTTGGTGCATAATTACCTTTCTATATCAAATTTTAAGATTGCTCAATACTTATTAGCATAGTCTATACATCATCATCAAATTCCCCTTCCTTTTAATCGCCTTCACCCTCTTTGATATTCTAATTCATATTCTCACTAATCCCTTATTGATTCCATCCATTTCGAGAGCACACCTATGTTATCTTAGCCCAAATGTCCTCCCAAGGGGGCATCCCATCACCTAATCCTAATCTTTTCTTCTTCATCCTTTTCTATCCTCCAATTGATTGGGGCATCATATTTGATCTATATCCTCTCTCATCCACTATGTTTTAAACTATTGTGATACAACACCACTTGATAACATCATATCAAAGAGGGAAAAATTTATACACCCAAAATATGACCATTAATTAAATAAATATTTAATATTTACTTATTATTTCCATTATAATCATTTAATTGAATAAATATTTATATTTATTTAATTACTATCCCTTCACATAATATTATTAATTAAATAAATTATTTATTTAATTAATTAATCACTTCTTGTCTAAAATCCTCCAACTAAACTAATTAACTAGTTCCTAATCAATTAATTTAGGCTAATTAATCCTCATTATTTTTTCCTCCAATATTTAATTCTCATTTATCCATTATCATTGTCCATCTAATCCTATCCCTTCATCTTGTTCACATGGATCATAATCTAAATTTTGTTGGGAAAATGTGTCTCAACCTTGCAATTATATAATGATTTATTGTTGATAGGATGTATATATATATCCTAGTTACACCACTAGGTGTATACAATGGCATAAGGGGGGGGAGTGGGATACGTGTAAATATTTTTTTGTTAATTTTTTTAAGAAATTTCTATAATGGTTGCATACATTAGATAAATGATACATTGTAAATCTAAACTGTTAATTATTAGGTTTTAGATCTAATGGTGGATATTTTGTTGGCCTATTTTTTCATAGAATATAATCCTATTTTATGAGGGTGTTGTACTACGGTAGAGAGAGATGGTGATGTATTCTGAGAGTCTGGTAGTAGTCATGTTGTCTCTTGATCTCTAACTGGTGATACTCCTATGAGAAGCTTGCTCTGCAAGTATATATGTTTATTTTTGTTTAAGTTTTTGTAACTATTAAATATATGTAAAAGTTTTGCATTATTCTCCTCTCAAGATTAGTGTAAGAATTTGTTCCACTACCTTAGCTTCCTTACAAGTGGTATCAGATCTTGATCACTGTGGGTTGTTGGGTTTTTTGGAATAATCTAGGTTTGAGTGGGAACTTGTAAAGAAGATACTCTGTGATCTTGTTGTAGAAATTTTCAAAATGGAAAGTTCATCAAGGAGAATAGAGGTGGATAAGTTTTCTAGAAATAATTTTGAAATGTGGAAGTTGAATATGTAGGATCTGTTAATAGATCGAGATCTGTGGAATGCTATTGATGAGAATATTTCAAGGCCTACAAATCCTAATCAGGATGGTCAATATGATGTTATGGACCCTAAAGAAAAGGGTCTAATCACATTGTGCTTGGCAGACTCCATTTTAATTAATGTCCATCAGGAAACCACTGCATAGAAACTATTGAAGAATCTTGGTGATATGTATCAAGCCAAATATTTAGTGAACAAGATTTTCTTGATGAAGAAGTTATATTCCTTGAGAATGGAAGAGGTTGGACGAATCACAAACCACCTAGAAGCATTCAATATATTGGTGTCTCAATTGGAATTTATTGGTGTCAAAATGGATGAGGAGGAGAAATGTTAGATCTTGCTTTGTTCTTTGCCTAATTCATGGGATTCTCTTGTTATGGATATTGGGAGTACTATTATTTTGAAGACTGGAGATGTGTTGGGTTCTTTGCTTTCTGAAGAGATGAGGAGGAAGGTATCTGTCACTGCCAAGGAGGCCCTAAATGTTCATGGAAGACCTAAGGAAAAATGCAAGAAGAATAAGAAGCATGACAAATCCAAGTCTAGGGGGGATCTAAATATCTTGGAAAGTCCAAAGTTATTTGCTAGAATTGTAGTAAGCTTGGACATGTTCATAAGGAATGCAAAGAAGAAAAGAAGAAAAAGAAGAATTTTGATTATGATTTTGAGTCCAAGAAAAAAGATGGCAACACATTGGTTGCATCTTTGGAAACTAATGTAGTTAATGATGCATGGTTAATTGAATCAAGTGCATCTTTCTATATGACCTTTAATAGAGATTGGTTTTCTCAATATGAAGAATTTGATGGAGGTGTTGGTTATTTTTTTAAAACCAAACTTGATCTTACCACTTACCTATGGATCTGCCAGAATCAAATTTTTAGCAAGGGTAAGGATTGTCCAACAAAAAAGTAACGATTTTGAGGCCCTTACTTCTACACTTTAGGCTCTATGAAACCTAGGAGGGTAATTCTTATTATGTTCATATGATATTCCTCTTTCATTTGGTCAAGAACATTGCAACACATAGATAATTCTCACATAAAGGCTTGACTATCAAAACATATCAAAGAAGTTGGCTGCTTCTTAACAAAAAATCACATTAGGAGCATGAGAATGATAAAACCTAACATAATTGTAACCCATTTCAAAAAAAATATTTGATTAATGGTTTTTTGTTGAATCAATCAACACAATGCAATATGATTACCTCACTTAAACGAGTGCCTCATCCTTGGAATGGAGTCAATACTAATACCCGCACATAATTTGACAACAATTTTCACACATGATATTATTTAAAGCTTTGAGAATACTACATTATAGTATCTCAACATTATATCTCAACCATCACTTCTTACTAGCATCCTAGCACTTTATTTAATATAAACCTACAACTCTATTCAATCATTTACATCAATTATTTGAATTAATATAAGAAATAATAAAATCATACACCCATTGGAAATCAATAGATACAAATAGAATAACCCTTGATTATATTATTTATAGTTTATAAAACCAGTACATAGGAGAGAAAATGGTGTCGAAATTGCATTATTCCCTTCTATTATGTCAGTATTACTATTAGAGCTTCATATACATACTGGCAAACTCGAACCTAGGACTCAACACTAAATTGTTCAGTGTCCTTTACAACCCTCTATGTGATCAATTCTAGAACAACCAACCAACTTGCTTGTAACTAGCCCTAAAATCCCATTTATAGAGATATGGGAGTGATAAGCATCAGGTCGGATTACAATTACAATCACATTTTCATTTGATTGTTAATTTCACTTTAATTTCAGATATTCCCCAAATAGCTACATTTACTCATTCTAAAACAAGAAAAATACAAAATACAAAACATCATGAAGTTCATTGAAGAAGACTAGCTAGCCTTCCAAAAGGCATCGTTTGTTGTTCTAGTAGCACCAAAATACCTTGTCCATGTCAATCAGAGAAGATTCTCTATCAGCACCCAAGGAAAAAACCAACATGTTAACCAGAAAAGGAATACTTTCCATTGAAGCAACAGTGTCCAACATCTCTCCCTCACACCAGCCAAGAAAATTTCCATGTCAGCATCAAAAACAAAAAAGCATATACTTGTTGAAGAGGAAAAGTCCGTTGTAGTGGCAATGGTATCATCGAACACAAAAACATTACCGAGGGGCTACTCTGATTCTTCAACATCAGAGTATTTCCGCTCGCTCTGTGTTTGTGCTAAAACTGGAGAAGCAACTACCCCTCCCTCATTAGAATCCTCATGTGGCACTAGTATAAGAAGGTAACGGCCATACACTGGGTCAGTATCTCCTTCATCGCCCACAGGGCTATCTGAAACCTCTATGGGAGAGTTATGGCATCCCATATAAGAATCATAATCCTTGTGATACTTATTCCTCCTCTTTCCTTCCCTCATAGGTTTAATTGATTCTTTCTTTCTAAACTTTACCAATTCTTCTAAAACAACCTTGCTCTCAAATTATAGGTGCTCTTGACACCACCTTGCACAGCCTTCCTATAGGATTTCTTCATCTCCTTTGGTGTTGCAAGAGGTCCCGGTGTGCCTTGTTCACTTTCAAGAGCATCATCTTGGGACTCAAGCAGACTAAGTCTCCTAGACCTTCGAATTGGATGGGAAAACACACTGGGTTTACTCATTTTCAAGGAGAAAATGGTAACAGCTTGTGAATTCCTAAGTACAAAGAAACTTCACAACTTTTTAGGACAAAAACACTTCCCAACTATGTGCAAATTCTATCAACCCACATGAATTCTTCAATAAAAATAACCCCTACAAACTCCAGGTAATAAAACCCACAGAGCCCACAATAGTTTTTCCAGACTAACCAATTGATATTTAGTCAACACATAAAAACGTGGACACCAACTACTCTGGAGGAATTAACTTCAATACCTCTACAACTTTTTTTCCATAATCGACCTTCATTCCATCTTCTTCTCAAACTTAGACTTAATCTCTCTACTTCTAATTGCAATTGTGAAGAAAATATGTCTGGCAACTCCCATTTTATCGAGCAATTTGAGCATGTCGACCATTAATGCTCGAGGCAGGCTTGTGCGAGTGAGCTAACAATTAGTCTCTTAATTTTGAATCTTAGTCATTGATCATCCACCAAGATGGATTGGCAGATAAATAAAATCAAGGTAATTGATTATGAAAAATCTAATTGCATACGTGTGTTGCCTTTTTCCAATCAAAAAATCCCATGTGGATAAACATCCACTTTATCTACACGCTCAATCACCCACTTAGCATTCAAGTAAGCCTGTCATGTCTAGTTTTCCCACTCATCTGTGGGAATTAATCCACTTGCAACTCTTATCAACAAGACGATGGGGAGCGGTCATGATTTAATCTCAAACCATCGACTTGTACCCTACCATAATTCAATAAAACCTTCTCGTGTGTACAAACCCCTGATAGAAATGATGGTCAAGATCAAAATCTACCCATCCTATCCCAAACACGTGCAAGAGAAATCAATAATTATCTTGCACTATTTATCCTTCATGTCTTCTTCGACTAATTTTATTAATATTTCACCTTCATTGATATCCTTTTAGCCCTTCAAATTAATCCACGTGGAAATCACACGCTCCCCGACTGAGAAACAAAAGGCACAAGTGGTCCCTTCATGGGATTGTGGGGAGTAGTCAGGATTGACCCACGTTACTTGCTATCAACCATTGATCTTTGATGAATAAAGTATTCATTGCCTCCAAATCCAAGCAGGTCCCTCCATGAAGCAATAGATGTCAACAACCCGCTAGCCCATGACATTTATTTATTAGAAAAAAAATCAAACAAGGTAGCGGTGAATAGACAAGATAAAGTCACATCACCCAATGACCACCATCAATTTTATTTAGATACCACTCAAAGATCTTTCAAAGGTACTGGACCCGCCAATGTAGAAGACACATGGCTTGCGCCCGCTAGCCCATGAGAATAATTAAATGGAAAATAAGACATAGTGGGGGCACGGGGAACAGTTGTGATTCACCCATGATGATTGAACGATCACCATAAAACTCAAGATCTACACATTCCAAAAACAAAAATTTAAAAGAGGGGTCAGACTAGACACACGATGGATGAGGGACATAAGGGATTAAAACAAAAATTTAGGCCAAGGATGAAAAATTAAACCAAATGTAAGACTTGGTTTAATTTAAGATATATTTTGACCCGCATTAATAAAGACCAATGTTTAAAACACCGCAATAGGTAACAACTAGGAGAACTAGGATCAAGGGGGCAGTTCATCAATGAGGAAAAAGGTATAGGTCATGACTTAAATGACTGGGAACCAATAATTAAAGGTCAACGGTGAATTAGAACATTAGTGAGGATGCAAGCTTAGGGATTATTTAGGAAGGGTTTCAGGAAACATAAAACCATAAAATAGTGAGAGTAAACAAATCCCTTATCCTAGAGAGGTGGATTTACTCCAAAATTCACAAAATTTTGAGATGGAACTTGAAGCATTTTTAGGGGTTCCATCAGTGGCTCTTGTTGGGGACGTCTGTTCCTTCAAAATAGAGTGATATCCAAGAATCTCAGGTTAAAGCAGACCAAACATAGAGAACCAAAACTAGGACTATCATGGATAGGGAAAGAGAACCAAATTAATGTAGACACACCATATATACATAATTTACATGACTATATAAAAAGATCCACTTCCCATTTTCTTAGAAGCCTCTTCAGATGTGCAAGCTTTTGACCTATAGATGTAACTTCATCAGGCTTCAACTTCACTTGGTGGCCCAAAGCCCCCAAGACTTAGGACAAGTATTTTCCCCTATCAAAAACCTTGTTTTTTGTTGTTTGTAGCCAACCATTCTTGAAAATACTACCATGAATTCCCCAACAACTAATCTTGCTATGGTAACTATAATCGACCATACTTTCCATGTGTTCAAATTTGCAATTATCATTATGATTTTTTCCTAACTGAAAATTGCAATAAGACAATACTTGAAACACATACTCTTTATAATACATGACCCCAACCTACTCATTATCATGCCTTAGTAAAGGCTTATCCTACTACATTGAGAAAGTGAAACATTAATAGTCCATTTGATCATTTAGGTCATATGATTTGACACTAAATTCAACTTGCACATTGAACATAAAACCCTCATAAACACTGAGCTTAAGATATTTATCCAGGAGCATATACCCTGACTTCCTAGAGTCACGTTTCAATTCTCCTTCTAATGAGTTAAAATACATAGGAGGCTCATATAAAACCTTAAAATCATCCCTTGGATTTTGTCCCATGCCAAGAAAACACATATCTTGTGTGATGAATAAGAAATGTTCGTACATAGGAATATCTTCAAATTGATGTTCGCATTCATCTAAGTACTCCATACCAAATATATGGTTCCATGCTCCAATACCATGGAAACACAATCTATCAGCATTCATAATAACCTGACCCATATTCAGCTCAAGGTCATCACTACAAACCCTATTGTCAATCACATCTTATGCATCAAAGAATACTTCCAATTAAAGCTCAATAACTTATTCTGATTTAGTCCTCACATCATCATCCAACTCTATGCAAAAAATTTCAAATGATGGCTCAAATAACTCCAAATTAACAGAATCAGCAATAAGACACTCTTGTGCACCACCAATTGATAGTTGTACTGACCTTAATGTGAAAATTTCATTACCATCTTATGGTTGCTCATAATTTGAACAAGCTTCTTCATCCTTTTCTTCCTCAATACACTCCTTATTGAACACAATCATATCCGTTTCTGCTACAAAACCAACAAATTACATCTTTGTTTCATATAAGCAATCAGAGACAACTAGGACATGATCCTACTAGTTAGTACCACAATTTTCATCATTCTCAATATTGTGCTCAAGCTCAGGATATTGAACACATACATTCTTATTTTCAAATTCATCATCATTCACAATGTTAGCACACCCAAGTTCTAACATAACTAGATTGCATACTGGGTATCCCTCACATATAATTTGTCCATTCCTTAGTAAGGGCAATATTTTCTAAGCATCAATATCATTGCATCCTTTACACAAAGAAAATGCCTCTAAATCATCCTCATAAAAAGACTCATATCCCTTAGAAAAATAATTAGAGACCCCACTTCCCTTATGATTAGTATCACAAGGAAATTTATTACCATATGCACTAAGCTTAGAGTGTTTAGAATGAATGCTCACACTCTCATTCTTAATATTTTGATCATCACTTTGTAAAGATACATTAGAAACACTCACATGTGTACCAATTCCATCATTACGTAGATGTTCACCTTCTGAAATATCCTTTTCAATAAGGCAACCACCACTATCATTTTGAGACCTCATTCTTTATATATAATCATACTTGGCTTCCTTAGCAATCCTGATCCAATCAAATATTTGATCAAAACCATGAGCTTCAATTCTTTTGGCAAGGTGCTAATCCCTATCTCATAAATTTCATTGAATAGGTCAATGCATATTGAGTCTTCAGGTCTCAAATTCTTGGGGATTTCTAACAAGATATCCAAAAACCTTGCCAACAATTCATATGGTGATTCTCCCTCATGTCTTTTCATGCTAGATAGTCTTTGAACAAAAGACATTTGATCAGCATTGCTTAAGCTTTGTTAATGTTCAATTTTCAATTCACCATCAATTGCACTAGGTGATGGTGGCAAAACCAAAATAGTAGTAGCATCTTTATCATGAAAATTACTACTATTACCTGATCCACTTATATGAGATGTGCTAAAATGACTGACACTTGCATCCATATAACCCTTCATCATTGAGTGCCTCAAGTTATTTTCAATGTTCATGGTAGTTTGATATGTTTGATGCCATGTTAAGGGATCCTTATCTCTCAAAAAATAACTCATTTCTTCATCAAATGCACCCAAATACACAACCAAACACTCTGCATCACTTGGTCTCATAGTTTTAGGAATATCCCCAATTTTCTTTGCAAATATGAGATTGAAAGCTGGGACCAACTCCTCTTCATTCTTTTGGATTTCCATATATTTTTTCCTTACTAAACTTGGATTGATCCTTTCACCAAATTTTTTTATAAATGCTACCATGAAATCATTCCATGAAGATATAGAACATGCTAGAAAATATGAAAACCATTCTCCAGCATCTTCCTTTAAAGATTGAACAAAGAATTTCATGACAACATCTTCATGATTTATTTCATAATCTCCCATCAGATCCATAAATATATGCAAATGTCTATAAGCTGATTTAGAACCTTGCCCTATGTATCTTGGCAAATGTTCCCTAACATCATTAGGAACAAGGTTTTGGAAACCCTGAATAATACTAAGATTCAATGGCCTATATCTCAGGATAGAGAAATTTCTTTGATGGCATGACAAAGTCTACATGCTTTTCTTGTTTCCACTTGAAATTCCATAGGGAAATATAGAAGAATGATACATTTTCTTGTATCCCTTTATAAACCTCAAATATCAACTTCATAGTTGATCATTCACTGCCTTGCTCCTTGATTTAATCATGACTTCAAAATGCACAACTCTATTACATTTATGCCTTAGATCTTCCAATGGGCAGATTTTAAAGACAAGCATACTTCATCATAATACAAAAACTTCAAATTATACCTTAGAAGTATGTAAAATTACCACTACCATTCCCTTTATTAGTGCTCAATTCACTCAATAGGGAATCAAAATTTTCTCTAGATTATTTTATATGGTTTTCACACAAATTCATGCCTTATGAAAACCAAAATAGGGGAAGTACTTGGATATGTTGCAGTTGCCTTTGAATTATACTTATGACTGGAAATTTTGTAGGTCTAAAGCTATCATCAGGTTCTTTGCATAGAGTCACCACCTCCTTCTTTAGAGGAATAAAACTTTAATAATATGAATTTTCCTTCACAAGTTGATTTCACTTTAAGCTTCCTTGATCAGTAGAGTCACATGTGAATCCTTTATATATTCTGCACCACAACCCTTTCCAAGTTTTGAGTATTCAAAATCTAAACCAGGTGTTCAAATTCAGAAAGTTCTTTGACTCCCTTGAGACAATACTGGAATCCTTTGCAATTTTCTCTCTAGCTTCCCATTAGGGTACTTCATTGTGTGCTTAGATCTACCCTATCTTTTCTTAGCAAATTTCTATTCCATTTAAAAAATCTTCTCAAATAATACATACTGGTTTATAGATCTCAAAGTTGTCACCCACATCTAGTGAGAAATCATAAAATACTTATGGAATTGTACACACCCAAAAAGTCATGATTGATACTATGCATCTTCTTCTAATCGACTAACACTGTTTCTTTTAAAATCATCTCAAATTGATCACTTAATTGAATAGTCAACATTATTTAATTAAAATCAAAAAATTTAGCTATTAATAAAATAATTAAATTTATTGGATTAATTCACCCTTTTTCTAAATAATTATTTATCTTAAATCCTCTCTTACTCCTCTCATTTGATTAAAAAATCAATCAAATCAAATGTCACATCTCTTAATCCTCTCCAATTAATTAATTCTAGATTAATTAATCCTAATTCAGCTTTCTAATCATCATTATCAAATCCTCCAGCTTTTAACTCCTCAAGAGTTAAGTCAACTATGGTCAACTAACTAGGTTGCATATAAAATCAATTTCTTCTAATTATCTAATTAACTCAATTATCCTCACAAAGGCATACTCTGAGGAATATTCCTCTCAACAACCTCTAATTCAATTTCCCTCCAAAGTTTTTCAAAAACCTCACATTTGCATTTAATTCTCTTACAACCTTTCAAATCTCATTTAATTCCTCTTACAACAATTTCAAATTCTCAACCAACAAAATTTACTTCTCCTCCATCCTCTTCCACTCACACATTTCCCAAAATGTGCTCCACCTTCCTCCAATAGAATTGTGACACTTGGCACATTCTCATTGGCTCTCAATTTATCCCACATTCATCAAATCTTCTCATTTTTTCAACCCTTGGCTTCTATAAATAGAAGCATCCTTTTCATAATATGGATCCACAAATTCATGCATTTCCATTATAGTCATTTGAGTTCATAGTTTTCCATCATTTTCAAGCATCATAGCTAGATTATAGTTAATTTCATATTTGAATCATATACACTACATCAAGCTTATCAAAGGGATTGGGAAAGGGCTTCTTTCCACATCAAAGGAGCACTAATCCCCCTATGGGATTAAGGTTTGGTTAGCTTAGTTGATTTCATGTTGTGTTCTTGCTTTATTTCATGTTTTCAACTTTGTTTCTCCAAGAATTTCATAAGGATCATTAGATTTTCTTTTCAAAGATGTTTGACTATTTTTTGATGATCTCTTGTTAGTTTGTGCGGGTTTTGTGCTCACAGGAATTATGATATATCTTGATAAAATTTGTAAGTTTCAAGTGAAACACAACAAATTCTTGCAACATTTCGAAGTATTGACTCACTAACACAAAGCTAGGCTTGAAAATAATATTTCTAGCAAATATTGACTCTTTTATAGGACAATCTGAAAACCAATTTCTAAGTGCATTCCCCAATAGAGTCACAATCTATTGGTGACTCAGATGGGAAAATATGATTTTACAATTTTACAATTTCTAGTTACAAACTGTTTGGAAACTTCAATGACTCTTTAAGGAAAATTATCTTTTATCAGAATTTTCTCAAGTCATTCCTAGTAGAGTTTCCAATATGTTGATTAGTTTTTTAGAACCAAACTTGATCCTACCACTTACCTATGGATATGCCAAAATCCAATGATTAGCAAGGGTAGGGATTGGCCAAAAAAACAAGGATTTTGAGGCCCTTAATTCTACACTTCGGGCTTTGTGAAACCCACGAGGGTAATCCTTATTATGTTCATATAATATTCCTCTTTCATTTGGTCAAGAGCATTGCAACACAGATAATTCTCACATAAAGGCTCGACTAACAAAACATATCAAAGAATTTGGTTTCTTCTTAACAACAATTCACATTAGGAGCATGAGAATTGTAAAACCTAACATAATTGTAACCCATTTCAAAGAATTTGATTTAATGAATAGTTTGTTGTTGAATCAATCAACACAATGAAATATGATTACCTCACTTAAACTAGTGCCTCATCCTTGGAATGGATTAAATACTAATTTACCCAAATAATTTGACAACAATTTTCACACATGACATTATTTAAAGCTTTGAGAATATTGCATTACAATGTTTCAACATTATATTTTAACCATCACTTCTTACTAGCATCCTAGCACTTAATTCAATATAAATCTATAGCTCCACTCAAGCATTTACATCAATTCTTTGAATTAATAATCAAGAATAAAACCATACACCCATTGGAAATCAATAGAGACAAATAGGATAACCCTTGATTATATTATTTATAGTTTATAAAACCAATACATAGGAGAGAAAATGGTGTCGAACTTGCACTATTCCTTTCTATTATGCCGGTATCACTATCAAAGATTCATATACATACTAGCAAACTCAAACCTAAGACTCAACACTAAATTGTTTAGTATCATTTACAACCCTCTATGTGATCAATTCCAAAACAACCAACTAACCTGCTTGTAATGGGCCATAAAATTCCATTTATATAGGTATGGGAATGACAAGCATCAGGCTGAATTACAATTACAATCACATTTTCATTTGATAGTTAATTTCACTTTATTTCAAAGATTCCCCAGACAGTTACATTCACTTGTTGCAAAACAGGGAAAAGCATAAAGACAAAACATCATGAAGTTCAATGATGAAGACCAGCTAGCCTTCCAAAAGGAATCGTTTGTTGTTGCAGTAGTACCAAAATCCCTTGTCCACGTCAATCAAAGAAAATTCTCCATCAATACCCAAGGTAAAAACATACATATTAACAAGAAAAGGCATACTTTCCATTGAAACAACGGTGTTCAACACCTCTCCCTCACACCAGCCAAGAAAATTTCCACGTCAATATCAAAAACAAAAAACCATATACTTGCTAAAGAGGATGAGTCTATTGTACTAGGAATGGTGTCATTTAAAACAAAAATAGAACTGGGAGGCTACTCTAATTCGTTAGTATTAGAGTATCCCCACCCACTTCGTGTTCATGCTAAAACTAGAGAATCAACTACCCCTCCCTTATCAGAATCCTCATGTGGCACCAAAGTAAGAAGATAATGGCCATACGCTTGTTCAGTATCTCCTTCATTGCCCGAAGGGCTATCTGAAACCTCTATGGGATACTTGTGTCATCTCATACAAGAATCATAAGCCTTGTGGTACTTATTCCTCCTATTTGCTTCCCTAATAGGCTTAATTGATTCTTTCTTTCTAAACTTGACCAATTCTTTTGAAACAACCCTGCTCCTCAAATTATAGGTGTTCCTAACACCACCTTGCACAACCTTCCTACAGGATTTATTCATCTCCTTTGGTGTTGCAAGAGCTCCCGGTGTGCCTTGTTCACTTTCAAGAGCATCATCCTAGGACTCAAGAAAACTAAGTCTCCTAGACCTTTAGACTATGTGGGAAAACACACTAAGTTTACTCATTTTCATGGAGAAAATGGTAACAGGTTATGAATTCCTAAGTATAGAGAAACTTCACAACTTTGTAGAAAAAAAAATTTCCCAACATGTGCAAATTCTATCAACCCATGTGAATTCTTCAATAAAAACAACCCTTGCAAACCCTAGGTAATAAAGCCCACAGAGCCCACAATAGTTTTTTCAGACTAACAAATGGATATTCAGTCAACACATAAAAATGTGGACACCAACTTACCCAGGAGGAATTAACTTTAATGCCTCTGCAACTTTTTCACCATAGTCCTTCACGCCATCTTCTTCTCGGACTTAGACTTACTTTCTCTGCTTCTAATTACAATTGTGAAGAAAATAAGGCTGCTAACTCCCATTTTATCGAGCAATTTGAGCATATCGACCATTAATGCTCGAGGTAGGCTTACACAAGCGAGTTGACAATCAGTTGCTTAATTTTGAATCTTAGTCATTGATCATCTGCTGAGATGGATCGACATATAAATAAAATCAAGGTAATTGATTATGAAAAAGCTAATTGCATGCACTTGTTACCTTTGTCCAATTAGAAAATCCCATGTCAAGAAACATCCACTCTATCTACATGCTTAAACACCCACTTAGCATTTAAGTAAGCTTGTCATGTCTAGTTTTTCTTCTCACCCATGGGAATTAATTCACTTGCAACTCATATCACTTGGACGACGGTGAGAGGTCATGATTTAATCTCAAACCATCAGCTCGTACTCTGCCTTAATTCAATAACACCTTCGTGTGTGTACAAACCCCTGATAGAAATGACGGTTGAGATCAAAATATACCCATCATATCCCAACCACGTGCAAGAGAAATAAATACTTATCTTGCACTATTTATCCTTCATGTCTTCTTCAGATAATTTTATTAATATTTTTCCTTCATCGATATCCTTTCAACCCTTCAAATTAATCCACATGGAAATCACATGCTCCCCTACTAAGAAACGAAAGGCATGAATGGGCTCTTCATGGGATGGTGGGGAGCATTCAATATTGACCCACATTACTTGCTATCAACCATTGATCTCTAATGAATAAATTATTCATTTCCTCCAAAGCCAAGCGGCTCCCTCCATGAAGCAACAAGTGTCAACAACACACTAGCCTATGAAATTTCTTTAATACAAAATAAAATCAGACGGGGTAGCGAGGAATGGACAAGATGAAGCCACATAACCCAGTGACCGCCATTGATTTTATTTAGATACCACTCATAGATATTTCAAAGGTATTGGGCCCACCAATGTAGAAGACATGTGGCTTGCGCCCACTAGCCTGTGGGAATAATTAAATGGAAAATAAGATAGAGTGGGGGAATGGGGAATTGTTTGTGATTCACCCATGATGATCGAATGGTCACCATAAAACTCAAGATTTTCACATGCCAAATTTGTTAGTTTTAAAAGAGGGGCCTGACTAGGTGCACGATGGAGGAGGGACATAAGGGATTAAAATGAAACTTTAGGCCAAGGATGAAAAATTAAACCAAATCTAAGACCTGATTTAATTTAATATATATTTCAACCCGCATTAATAAAGATCAATGTTTTAAACACCACGATGGGTAACAACAGGGAGAACTAGGAACAAGGGGTCAGTTCATCAATGACGCAAAATGCATAGGTCATGACTTAAATGTCTAGGAACTGACAATTAAAGGTCAACGAAAAATTAGAATATTGGTGAGGATGCAAGCTTAGGGATTATTTAGTAAGGGTTTCAGGCAACATAAAACCCTAAAATAGTGACAATAAAAAAAACCCTAAGCCCAGAGAGGTGGATATACTCCAAAATTCATGGAATTTTGAGATGGAACATGACGCATTTTTAGGGGTTCCATCAAGAGGTAAGGTGTATTTAGGTGATGATTCTCATTTAGACATTGTTGACCATGGTAATGTTAGAATCAATTTTCCTGATGGTAGAATAAAAATGATTAATGGTGTGTTGCATACCCCTAGTTTAGCATGAAAGTTATTATCTGTAAGCAAACTAATAGATGTGGGTGTGTAGGTAGTATTTTTTGATGTAGGATGCAAGATGGTTAGAGGTTCTATGGTAATTGCTAGAGGTGTTAGATATGGCACATTGTATAGGTTGGATGCATGCACTATTGAGTGCAATAGTACTTTTCTGAAAAACAAGTCTATGGAAGAAGTGAGGGTTTCACCTTCAGCAGATGGTAATAGCTTTTGGGTGCCCAAGGGTGCTCTTTCTTTTAAGACAAAGTTACCTACAAAGAAAACTATATTATGGCACTAGAGACTTGGCCACATTGGAGAAAAGGGTCTAAGGATCTTGAAAAATATAAACCTTGTTGAAGGTTTGTCTGATTGTAATCTTGAATTCATTTTTTGTGAGCATTGCATTTATGGAGAACAAAACTACGTCTAGTTTTACTCGAGTTCTCATAAATATTGTGGTGTATTGGATCTTATTCATTCCAATGTGTTTGGTCCTGTAGATGTTCCTTCGATTGGTAAATCCACATATTATGTTTCATTTATTGATAATTATAGTAGGACATGAGTATATTTTCTAAAGAGTAAATTTGAAGTTTTCAATCGATTTAAAGAATTTAAAGCAATGGTTAAGTTGTAGAATGGAAAGAAAATAAAATGTTTGAGGACTAATAATGGTGATGAACTTTTCTCTAATGATTTTGATAGATTTGGTAAAGATTGCGGTATTCATAGATATAAGACAACTTTATATTCTCCACAATAGAATGGAGTTGTAGAAAGAACGAACAGGACACTGATGGAGAAGGCTAGGAGTATGTTCAGTGGTGCTAGCATAGAACAAAGGTTTTGGGCTAAAGTTTTTACCACTACCTGTTACCTAATTAATATGTCTCCAACATCATCTCTTGTTGATAAGGCGCCTATAGAGGCATGGTCGAGTTGCAAGCTTTCATTAAGACATCTTAGAGTTTTTGGTTGTGAGGCATATGCACATGTGCCAAAGGAGAAGCAAAAAAATTTGGAGAACAAGGCTATGAAATGTATGTCATCAAATACAGCTATGGTGTGAGGATACAAGCTTTGGGAACCTGTTACACAAAACTTAATATATAGTAGAAGTTTTATTTTTAGAGAAACTAAGCCTTCTTTTGTTAAATTGCAGTTAGAACAAACTAAATAGGAAGATGTGATTCAAGTTCCTTCTACGCCTGAGAAAGTTTAATCAAGGCCCAAGGATAGACATGAAGTTCAGGAGAGCTCATCTAGCTCTGAATATTTAGAAGAGAAGGAAGAACCTCTAACTCAACTTGTTCATAGGTCTACAAGGAATAGACAACCACCTTAAAGGTATACACTTGATGATTGGAGATGTATTTTTTCTTTGAATACTAACATGGATGAACCTAGATTGGTAGAAGAGGCATTAGGTATGAATGATACAGAATCTTGGAAGATTTCTATGGATGAAGAAATGGCACCTTTGGAAAAGAATGATACGTGGGATCTTGTACCATTGCCTGAAGGATGAAAACTTGTTGGTTGCAAATGGGTGTTCAAGAAAAAGATTGGTTCAGATGGAGGTATTGAGAAGTACAAAGAAAGGCTATTGTGAAAGGTTACTCTTAGGTTGAGGATGTTGATTATGGTGATATATTCTCTCTTGTTGCAAAAATGACATCCATTAGATTTTTGCTTTCTATTTTTGTTGCTTATGATTTAGAGGTTGAGCAAAAGGATGTGAAAACTACTTTCCTTCATGGTGATTTGGAGGAGGATATTTATATGACACAACCAGAGCACTACATTGTGAAAGGTAAAAGTAAGTTGGTTTGAAAATTGAAGAAATATCTGTATGGATTAAAATAGAGTCCTAGGACGTGGTACCAAAAATTTGATACATCTATGTTGAGTTTACGATTTGATTTTTTTAAACCAGATCATAGTGTTTATTATAAAACTGATGGTGATCTTTTCTTATTTATTGCATTATATGTTGATGATATGTTATTTATTGGCAAAGGGAAAGGTATGATTTCAAAATTGAAATCTCAACTTGCTGCTAAATTTGAAATGAAAGACCTTGGTGCAGCTAGACACATTCTTGGGATGTAAATTAAAAGAGATAGAGTGAATGGAAAGTTATGGCTTGGCCAAAGTAAGTATGTCAATTCAATTTTATTGAGATTTAACATGTAGGATTGTAGACCATTATGTGTTCCTATTTTAGTTGGAACAAAGTTATCTATTTCAAATTGTCCAACATCTCCATCAAAGATGGAAGACATGAGCAAAGTGCCTTACCAGAGTGCAGTTGGAAGTTTTATGTATGCTATGGTTTGTACTAGACCTGACATTTCCTAAGTAGTGGGATTTTTTCTAGATATATGTCTAATCCCGGTAGAGTTCATTAGGATGTAGTTAGAAGGGTCTTCAGATATTTGCGTGGTGCTTTAATTTTTTCCTTATGTTATCATAGCAATGTGATTGAAGATGAGATTTCCCTTGATATTCATGGCTATGTGGATTCAGACTAGGTAGGTGATATTGATAGCATATGATCCACCAGTGCCTATGTGTTTACTTTATTTGGTGGTGCAATCGATTGGATGAATAAGCGACATGTTGTGGTTGCTTTGTCCTCTACAGAAGTAGAGTATATGGCAGCTACTCATTCTTGTAAAGAATCCATTTAGCTTAAGAGACTTTGTTTAGATATTGGAGAAAAACAAGGTGCAGTGACAATTTATTGTGATAGTCAGAGTGTAATATGTCTATCCAAGAACTAGACATTTCATGCCAGGACCAAGCACATTGATGTACAATATCATTTTGTTTGAGATATGGTTGAAGATGGCAAGGTGAAGCTAGTTAAGGTAGAAAATTTGATGAATGTTGTTGATTATTTAACTAAGCCTATGAGCACAGAGAAGTTCATATGGTGTTCAAAGACTACGGTCCTTTCAACCCCTCACAATTAAGAGACAATGTTTACTCCCTCTCGTTGCTCTTGCAAGGTGTTTGAAAAGTGGGAGATTTGTTGGGAAAATGTGTCTTAACCTTGCAATTATATAACGATTTATTTTTGATAGGATGTACATATATTTATATATATTTCCTAGTTACACCGATAGGTGTATACAATGGCATAAGGGGGGAGAGTGGGATGTGTGTAAACAATTTTTTGTTAAATTTTTTATGAAATTTCTAGAATGGCCGACATACATTAGATAAATGATACATTATAAATCTAGATCGTTAATTATTAGGTGTTATATCTAATGGTGGATATTTTGTTGGCTCATTTTTCCCTAGAATGTAACACTATTTTATGAGGGTGTTGTACTATGGTAGAGAGAGATAGTGATGTATTTTATATCTGGAAGTAGTCGTGTTGTCTCTTGATCTCTGAGTGGTGATACTCCTATGAGAATCTTGCTTTGCAAGTATATTGTAATCTTTGTGATTTACTGAATAATATATTGGAAAACTTTTGGAGTGTGAGGTTTTTCTCCCGAAAGGTTTTTCCCCACATAAATTACTGTTTCATGGTATGCATGATATTTATGTTTATTTTTGTTTAAGTTTTTGTAATTGTTAAAGATATGTAAAATTTTTCATTACTCTCCTCTCAAGATTAGTGTCAGAAGTTGTTTCTCTACCTTAGATTCTTTACAAATTTATCCTCATGTGACAAGTGTCCCCTTCACATGTCTAACTAACCCCTTGCCTAGATTCATTGAACCTTGACACCTAGCCAAAAGTTAAACTAACTTTTCATCTCAACCACTCTTCTTATTTAACCTCTTAATCCTAGCCACTTCCATAAGGATTTTTTTCCTTATCCCTATCCTAAGCATAGATCCTATCCATCATTTAATACTTTTCATATGATTGTATCCTTGAACCAAACCCTAATTCTCTTTTGATCTTAGCCATCCATCATCAATCATTTCTAGCCATTGTTTTTTCCTCTTCAATCCTTTATATCTAGAGGATTGCATCCTTCATTTCTCAACTCTTGAGCTATCATACTTGTACATGTTGTAATTTTCATCTCTTATCTTGTAATCATCATCAAACCATATCAAGGTTATATTGTTGTATTGGGAAATCCACATATCAACATAAAAGAGAAAATCAACTGGAATAAGGGTGCACTCCATTTACACTCATCAAGGAAACAAGCAAAGGTTCTAGGTGAAGTTATTATTTTTTTGTATTGCTTTTATCTTCCTTTGTTTTCCTTCAATATTTTCTAACCTCTTCAAAAACTTTGTTTTATCGATATGTAGGCATGTTTTGGTGTAATATTTACTCTATTCTTGTAATGAAGAGATCTACAAAATCTTCACCTTCAACATTGGAAGCAATAACAAATAGGAGTGTTGCATCCACTTTTTACGTTCATTATTTCTAGGTACCTAAGGGCACTCAAGCTTTGGAAACTAGGCTTCCTATAGAAAAATCCATGTTATGGCACTAAAGGAAGGGTCACATTGGTGGAGAAGGTCTAAGGACCTTGAAAAAGAAAAACCCTAGTAAGAGGATAAATGATTATAACCTTTAGTTTAATTTTTTGGAATATTATTCTTATAGAAAATAAAACCATGATTATTTTTTTCTTACTTCTCATAAATATTTTGGGGCATCATACTTGATACATTTTGATATTTTTAGTCTTTCCAGTGCCCCTTCAATTTAAAAATATATTTATCATGTTTCATCTATTGATTATTAAAGTAGGAAATGGGTATCTTTCCTTGGGAGTAATCTAAAGTCTTTAGCCGATTTAAAAAAATTAAGTCTCTTTTAAATAATTATAGACTAGTAAAAATATTAACATTTTGAGTATTAATAGTAGTGGTGATTTTTGCTTAGAAAATTTGAATAGGTTTTGCAAGGATCATAAAATATAAATACATAAGAAAATTTCTTACACCCACTAACATAATAGATTTATAGATAGAATAAATAGGAAATTGATGGAGAGAGCTAGGAGTATGCTTAGTATGGATAGATTAAAATTAAAAAATGGTAGAAGAAATTAATATAGCTTGTTACCTTATAAATAGTTATCTCACATTAATTATCGTTGATAAGACACCTATTAAGGTGTGACTAGGAAAATTTATTTCATTGAGACATCTTAGAGTTTATAGTTATGAGGAATATAGCCCTCCCTAGTAAGTATATTGTTGGAAATATGTGTTGTCACTAATGTCAACTCAATATGAGTTGTCATTGATGTCAACTTGAGGTCATAGAAGTTGAAGAGGTTGAGAAACGTTTAGAGATAGATTAATGTAGTTGATGAAATAGTGAAAGATCTGAGAGAGATGGTTTGACACAATTAAAGACTTGGGGCCAACATGTTTAAGGTAAGTCAATTCAAAAGACCTAGAAGATGCTAAGATGTTTGGAAACATGATACTTGACAATGATTTGAGGTTTTATTCAAAATTGTGTTGTTGAGAGAAGTTGTCTAAGATAAAAATTGCATATTTACCTAAGTTTGTGACCCTAATTTTTGGTCCACATTCCTCCACATAGCATGATCTAGTTGTTCAGTTGGACTTAAGTTTGGTAGTTATCAAAGAGGTTATTTCTAGGATTTCATGTCATAAACATTTCTACATCAAGAGTTAGGTGTGATTGTTCTCTGGATTACACTAAAGCAGAGTTATGTGTCTTAGAAGTTTACCAGAATGCTCTACATTCCTATGGAGTGATAGATATGGTTTTTCAAACTTTTGGATATATTCAAAGAGGTTTATAGGTTCATCCATATGTGTTTCAGATTTTTTGGTGAATAACAATATAATATCCTAAGTGTTGATGTGTCATAGTCAGTATGGGATGCTCTATTCTTGTATATTCAATAGGTCTCTTCATTTATGCTAGCATATGATGATCAAATTCTTCAACGGAAGGTTCTAAGGATGTTGTTTATTACCTACATTATTTAGATCTTGGTCCACATGATGTCTTTGGTTTCTCCCCGATGGCATAAAGATGAATAGTTTGTAGTTTTGGTCATGTTGATGTTGTTTGGGCTGACATTCTAGTTTCCTTCATTTGTGGTTGATCTTGATAAGTTAATTTTTCCTTGAAGGATGTGTTGTGATGCTTTTGGTCCCTATTATATCATGTGTTGTGATCCACAACGTATTTCACTTCATAATGTATATGTTTGGAGCTAACCTATGCAATACCACATGTTTCATTTATAGGTGATCTTAGAGCCGACCTAATTGGAGTTTTGAGTTGTTGCAGAGGGTATTTATATAAGAATAAAATAATTTGTGAATTGAAAAAGGATAAATTAGGAAGTATGTTGAATATGAAGTGTAAAAAGTCAGTATGATGGAGTAATTATGTGAAATAGGGATTGCAACATCAACATATGTTAGATGATTCTTTTATAGTTGTTCATGTTCATGGTTTTATTGTAATCTTCATGTATCTTGCTATCAGATAGTGAGTCTTTAGTAGGTCCTTATATCTTACCCTGGGGTTGTGCACCTCAACTTGCAAGTCCTTGTATCTTTCCCTAAGTTTATGGGCCTTAGATTGCAAGTCCTTAGGTAGCGAGCCTTAAAACAATATTATATTTTTTTGTAAGTAGTGAGCTTCATATATTGCGAGTTAACTCTCACCATGGTTTTTCCCTCATTATGTTTTCCATATAAAAATATTGGTGTCCTTATGTGGTGCATGCTCTCATTTCTATTCTTCTTTTAGTTAATGTGATTTGATGTTTAATCTACAAATGGAGTTGTTTAAGTTTTAGTATATTTTGATTCACACTCCCTCTCAGCATTTCAGTGTGTTCAACAATTAGTATCAGAGCCAAGTGTCTTTGAGAATCCTAATAGTTGAGGTAGATCCTGCACTTGAACACATGGGATCTAAAGCAATGATCAATGATATGTTTTCTCTAGAACCGGATCTAGAGTTAGTGGAACCTAAATGTTGGGACATCAATCTAGAAGATTGTGAAGTAGATTTTGAAGGAGAACTCTAGTTTTCTCTAGAAGATAAGGATGAAGCAAGAACACTAAATCTGAAATATGAGTGCATGCTTGAAAAATAAAAGGAGGAAATTGTCAAATTGAAGGCACAAGCTGGAGAATCAAAAGAAGAAATTGGAAAACTGAAAGCTCAAATGGAAAGAGGTAAAGGATGTGAGACTAAATTCAAGGAGGTAGAAGATGTGATCTCTAATTTGAAAGTTAAGATTGAAGAAGGAAAGAGGATTAAGGAATTCTTGAATACCAAGCTCAATGATAAAACAGTTGAATGTTCAAAGCTTTAGGAAGAGATTTTCACTTAGAGAAAAGAACTAGAAAAAGAAAAAGATTAAATTGACAAGGGCTTAAAATTGAAAGGAGGCTCTAAAATTCTTGATGAGTTGATCAACTCTCAAAGACCATCAAAAGAGAAATCTATACTTGGTTTTGAAAAAGGAAAAATTCCATCAACCAATGCTTTTGCAAACCTTTATGAAAATTTTAGAGCAGAGGGAAATTTTGAAACAAAGAGGAAAAAGCCTACACTAAAGAACCTAAGAAGACATCCTTTGGAAATACAAAGATACATCAAGAAAGAAATAAATAAATAAAGAAGATGGATTCATTCTTGTTTAGAGACAAAGAAGATTCAGAGGTCCTCCACCAGCTAAACAACATGCCCTACCAAGTTCAAACAATATTTTTTATTGTTATTCTTGCAATAATTTTGGGCACAAGGTTGTTGAATGCAAAAACAAGATGAGTCAAAATTCATCATTTCATGGTCAGTGTTATTCCTACAACAAGTTTGGTCATAAGGCTAATGAATGTACAAGTAAAGTGATGAGGAATAGTTTCATGAATGAGAATAATGTTATGACTTCTCAATCCTTCTATGGTTACTACTACACATGTTTGGTCATAGGGCTGCTTGTTGTAGATCTAATGTGAGAATAAGTGACAATGCTCTGCAACCTAATATCACCTACTATAATTGCAAAAAACTAGGACATATTGCAAGGTTCTATAAGGGAAAGAATGTAATACATTCTTCTCCTCAAAATAATATTGGAACTAATCAACAAAAGAAGGAAATTAACAAGATATGGAAGAAGGAAGAAAGTGAAGTAAAGAATGAATATGTACCTTTTCTTTGTGTAGATGGTTCCTTCAGTAACTAGAAGAAAGTATTGACTCAAGGGGAGTTGAAATTGCAAATCTTTCAAACCCCTATAATGCATAAGATGTTGAAGTCTTAGTATAATTTTTAAAGGTGACATGGACATGTTTTCTCAAGGTTTCGAAGTGAATACACTCTCTATGGAAGTTTTTTGAATGATCATGGATCTTTGTGATATCTCAAGACAATAAAAATATACTTGTGTCAAGTACAAAAATGCATTTAATGTGAAGTAGCCAAGGTATATTTGAAGAGCATTTAATCCCTACATGATCAAATTTGATCTCATTCGAATGATATCAAGTGTGTGCAAGAGCTAAGGAAGTGAAGAAGGTTTTTAGTGAGTTGTATGCAAACCCTAATGGTATTATTCACAACTATTTCTTATATTTTCTTGAAAAGCCCCAGTTTCAAAAAGTGTTATCATGGCTACACCAATAGTTATTGATGTTGTTGAGAAGCCAAGGCCAAAATTTAAGAAACATCTATATATATCTAATATGATCGACAAGGATGGAGTGTTTTCTCACATTCTAATCAATGTGCTTCATACTAAAGATGTTCACACCTATATCCACTCACAACAAAATGAGTACAATCATCTAAATTTGGAAGAGTTTAGAAGCAATCATCTCTTGGGTGATTATTTTTAGCTCAAGTAGGAGTATGCAAATGTAGAGGCAAAATGATTAGACATATGGAAGGGTTTTCCCAAATTTTGCTATGAAGATGAATGGGTTAGAATTGCTTTGATTTGGATCCATGAAGATATATTTTAGATTGAACAACCCTATTTGATCACAAAGGAATCTATCAGGGTTGTGATTAGGTTATGCTCCACTGGACCTATGTTGGCACCAAAGGTTGTGAAGAATGAAGAGGTTATGAAGCTTACAAGAGAAAATTTTGACAAAAGAACCCTAACTATGAATGACATCTCTGACCTAGGGGTATGGTATGCCATGATGGGCATTGCATACAAGGTTTATTACACAAATAGGGAAGGGTCTTTTATAGCCACTGCCATCTACACTACTCATTAGATGGTAAAGGAAGGAAAGAATTATGATCTTTGTGATCTCTTGTGGTAGCAGTCATTGGAGAATTTGTAGAGAACCAAGGAGTCACTACAATTTCAAGTATGACACTTTGATTATTTATCTTATATTCTATTTCATGAAGGAATTTCTTGGTTTAAAGAATGTGGTATGTGGAAGGGATATTCTTGTTGCACATCAAATTAGGGACCACATGCATAGTTTTTTGGATACCAAACAATGTGACAGTGTTTTGGGGATTCTTTAAAAAATTCCAAAATGAAATGCAAAAAAGGAATATGATACCCTCAAAAGATATAAAGAGATACAAGAATGATATTACTTTTATGGTGGATAAAGAAAATTGTTGTATGGAGGTAGTTGAACCAAGAACTGCATGGATAACCAAGTTTCCCTATGAGGTTTCCAGACTTGACTAGATTACATATGCTAAAATTTTGCTCAGAATATATAAGGATCCCACTATTGAGAGGTTTGGCATGTATGATGAGATAACCAAGTTAATCAAGAAGAAGGTAGAAGAAAAGGTAGAGAAGATGACGAATGTAGGGAAGATAAGGACAAAGTTGGAAAAGGTGTTTGGCACTCCTAAGTGCCCTATGGAAAAATCACAAACCACTTTTGCCACAACCCAAGCTCCTAAAAGGACAAGTAGGTTTGTCTCTGCCATTGCTACTTCTCTTAAACCTTTCAGACCTACTCAAACACCTCCTAGTAGGAGGGTTGCTACTAAGGTACCAATGCAAATAGAGAGTAAGACACCAATACCTAAGCAATAGGAAAAAGGGAAAAGATTAATCCTATGAATGTGGATGATGATGAAGAGGATGAGGAAGAAGAAAATCAATCTTTTGTATTGAAGAGAAGAGAGAAGAGAATAAGATGAGAAAAAAAGAAATGTCCTTGCAAAAAAAGAAAGGAAAGAAGATTATTGTTGTACCCAAAATAAAAATTCTACTTCAATAAGGCATTTTGATAAAAATGGTCTAAATCTTGTAAAATTGTCATTAAAAGTCAATATTAGGTCAAACAAAACATGGCATTTTGATAAAAATGGTCTAAATCTTCTAGGAAAAGGCGCCCAAGAATTCAAGCCACCAAATTTAGTTTTCAGGGTTTGTTTCTTCCAAGAACATCTCTTCAAAGTTGATCCAACTCCATAGTGAATCTATCAACCAAACCTCAGGATCAATCAGGCATCCAGAATTCAGGATCAAACAAAGGTATTTCATCACAAAAAAGGACAAAATTCTTCAAAAATATGCTAACACTGGTGAAACTTGGACGCCTAAAGTCAAAGTGGGCCCAATTTGACTTGAGTTATATTTTTGAAGGCTTCCTCATGCCTAGGTGTCCCAAAATTTAAGGAAAATTTCCAATTAACATTCAATTACACAAGTTGGATCCTCAATCAGGGTTTTAAATGTCATAACTAAAGCTTCCACCTCCAAATTGATATTTATCAAGTATCTAGGCGTCTTTTCTTCATTATTCTTTGCAGGTTGACACCAAAACACATATATTTTCTCTCCAACATCATTTGAAGGATCTAACAAAAGCCATTTTCAAATTTTTCATTTTTTCAAGATCAGATTGCACAAAGGAATAGTTTTCAAGACTTCATATCTCCAGGTGTCATTTTCCAAAGACAATAGTTCATAACTTCCAACTTTTTCCCCAAAATTCTTCTATTTCTATCTTAGGTTTTCTTGCATGCTCGAGAAAACTCCATTTTTTTGTAGATCTAACCTTCTAGGTTCATTCAACATGAGATTGGCCACAAAACCCATGTGCCAATTTTTTTTGAAAAAATTGCCCAGCTACCCCCACTTTTTAGGGTTTCTACAAAAAGTCACATTTTTTAGAAACTAACATTCTGGATTTGCTTAGCATAGAGACACCTACAAAACCCATGTGCTAGAATTTTCTAGGAAAAAATAGCGTCTACAACTTCTACTTCCGAGGGGTTATTGCATGTCCAAGAAGAGATCATTTTTTTGAAA
This sequence comes from Sequoia sempervirens, assembly GCA_007258455.2. Taxonomy (NCBI): domain Eukaryota; kingdom Viridiplantae; phylum Streptophyta; class Pinopsida; order Cupressales; family Cupressaceae; genus Sequoia; species Sequoia sempervirens. The sequence goes on from VDFB02105785.1 coordinate 139,638,897, forward strand.
ATCTAGCATTATAGGTTCGTTCAAAAAGATATTCTCAACAAAACCCACATCTTAGGTTTTTTTGTAAATATATCCCCTTAGTGAAGCTATTTTTAGCCTCTATAGAAAAAGTTGTCCAAATAGTGTCGTGTGCCCAATCATTCTTTTAGATTTTCAAAATGCAGTTCTCTCAAGTTGAATTCAAGACCAAATCAGTCAAGTCTTCATGATTTCCTAAAGAAATTTGACATTGATTTACATTGAGCACACCTCAAAGTTGATTTAGACAAGTTGGAAGGCATAGATAGAATCAAATTGCAAAATATTGAGTAATTTGGGTTGCTTGAGGTAGCCTCATTTCCCATCTTAGCATAGAGCATCAAATTTTTAATTGCTTGTTTAAAGCATTACAACCCTACTACATGAGAGATTCAATTAGTAGATGGGCGAGTAATATGTATTTTTAAGCCAAAGGATATTGAGAGATGCTTTGTTATTCCACCTTGTGCAAACAACTTGGTCATATCAATGGAGGAGTGTGAAAGGATGTTCAACACGTCAAAGGAAAAATGTTAGAAAAGAATGGCAGAAAGGTGGCTTAAAGATAAAAGAAATAACTTTCCAAAGAATGTAGGACATGGAGAATTCAAAGATGAATACACAATCATGATCAGTCTACTCAATCGTGTCATCAATCAAGCAAAAGCAAACAAGTTTTAGCCATGGATGTATTACATCATGTCTCAACTTGTCAATAACAAAGAACGCTATGACTGGCCTACCTTGATCAATGACATTCTCCACAACCAGATGATCGGTTTCTTCAAATCCCATGAATTCCATATATGTTCATACCTTGTATATTTGATAGCCTTTCAAGGCCAGTTTAGAGGGTTGAATACTGTTGGAACTTTGGACGTGCAGAAGGTTCACAAACATTTTCACAACTTGAATTTTCATAGTCAAAATGACACTTCAAGCAAGTGAATGACCAGTTCCTAATGCACATAATGAGGGACCTTGATCATGAGACACATGTACACATTTCACCAGAAGCCAAATTAGCAATGGTAGATTGGGCCGATTGGTTCATCCAATTCCCCACTTTTACCTACATTCGTGTATATGGTTACTCGAGTCATCCAACCATGTTACCATGTTATCCATCAGATAAGGTGGTATTCATGGAGTTTCTATGGTAGTTGCATGAAGTCCATACCTTTTTACACAATAAATACAAGTCAGCTACCAACTTTCCTTTTATATTGGGTATATACAAGTGTAGATTAGAAGCTGATGCCAAGGCTATGAGCAATGAGATGAAAAAGCTTAATCTTAAGTTTCTCATTGAAAGACACTCATATGATCCTTGGGGCCACTTGGTAGCTCACCTTGGCCATCATTCTTCACATAAATCTTCCATGGAGGATTATTGGTTTAACTATGAAGACAAGTTCAAAGTGCACAGGTGCAACTACAACAGGTTCACTCTTCCATAGATCATTGATTTCTTGTCAGAGGATGTGGAAGGATTATCAGATGATGATGGGGAAGTCATAGTTCCCACATTATTCAAAGATGAAATTGAATCACAACCACTTTGATCCGTTGATTGGTACGCCAAGGAAAGCATATTTATTGAGGAAAGGACAATCATAGTTTTAAGGAATAGTAGGCTTTTCTTGGACAACAAGAGGACGTGAAAGGTAATCACTCCAATCATAGAGCCACAACCAGTTACTACCACACTACCTTCCACTTCTAAATTAAAACCCAAACAGAAAACAATGTGCAATCCTCTAGAGGGTTCGAAGAATCACAGGGAACCCATGCATTCGAAAGGAAAGATGCAAGTTGTTGATATAAATCAACAAGAACATATGAATACAGCCACGAATACTATTGAAACAATTCCAGAGGTTGAAATAGAACATCCCACTCTTCCACCACCATCATAGCTATCTCCAATTCACATTGACTTCGAGCCAGATTCACCAGCTTGTGACATCCCAATACAATCTCACTCATCGGCAATTGATGGGATTACCACCAATATTCCCAGTGAAGGTAGTCAAGACTCATTGTCTTGGCTTGAGAACCTCTTGGGTAGGAGGAGGAGAAATCCATCCTACCAATTGAACTTTTCAGAATTCGACAATGTCTACCAAGACATGTCATAAAAGAATCTCAAAAAGCAAGTTCATGTGCAAAAGAACATCGACAACGAGATCATCATTGATATTTCCACACCACTTGAGGAAAAAAATGCAGATGAAGTAAGCAGTTGACGACTTCAATTTGGTGAAATCCAACCTTGGTAAAAGCATATGCCAGGTTGATGTAGATCTCTTTAAGGTTACATCAGTAAGCATGAAGGAAAGAGTGGTTAGAGATGGTGAAGGTAAAGCAACCCTCAAGGACGAAAATCAACAACTCCAACAGTTCATCTCCAACCTGATTCATGGGACTTCACATGTCACCACCTTTCTTCCACAGATGTTGGAGAATCCATAGATCAAAATCAGCTAAGTCAGTTGGTTATATATAGAGAGCACCTAAGATACCGGGTAGAAGAGTTTGTCACCAGGGGTAGGTTCATCCTTGCACAGTTGTACCAATTGAGGTACAATTCCCACGACATTCACACAAAAATCTAGGAATCAAAATAGAGCATGGTAGTGAGGAAGCATCGAGATGAGATAACCATTTTTGACTTAAAAATGGAATTTGATACAGTCACTATAGCGAAAAAAAAGGAGAAGCTTTTTACTTGGGGAGAACGACTCCTCTTCAAGGTAAAAGCTTGTGAAGCAATGCCTATAGAAATGGTTGAGTATAGAGGAAAGGTTGCAAGTGTCATCAAGTTCATAAGATTCTTTGCTAGTATCAATGTGAGGATGGCAAGTACGTTAATCTCGGTGACGTGCAATCAAAGTTTTAGAATCTCATCTGTAATAGTTTCAGCGGTGACCTTGTTGACTACGAGTTGACTCAAGTTGCAACCATGTCAACAAAATTCAATGATATAGCTAAAAAGGGAAGATAGTTTTAGACTCAGATCATGGATAGTGAGGTGATGTTGAAGAGGTAGTGCATCGTGTTGAAGATTATTGGTTATCTGAATGCAAAAACAATTAGCAGTTGGTTGAAGGACTTGGTTACTGAAGTTGTTGAAGTGTGAACTACCAATTAGGACGTCCTACCTTTTCCAAAGATATCATTTAAGACAACAATTAAACTTGACACCTTTTCCAAGTTAACTCGCCATCCCACCTTTCATGCGTGCCTATTTTTGAAGAAACCTTTGTACAATGGAGTTCTATTTAGTTTTAGAATCAATTAACTAAAGTAGTCTTTCTAGTTAACTGTTAGTTACCTTTTTTATACATAGGAATAAATCTTGTTGATTGGAAAGAATTAAATGTTAACTCAAGGAGATTTTAGGTTTCCCTACTCCTTTGAGTTTCTATAGATAAGAGCAACCTTTGCTCATTATGTTTTAACCATACTTGTGATAACAAAATGCTAGGCTATTTTTGCTTGCTTTCTTGTTATTCATGTACTTGCGTTCAATATTTGTTCAAGTGTTATTTGGTTGATTGTATATTGTATGATTGTTTTATTTCATTTAATTTCTTGTCCCAAATGTGTAATCATTGATTGAGTTTGAGGAAATAAATTAAAAGTACATTGAGTCTTTGATCCAAAATATCAAGATCTTTCAAATATTGGTGTTTCTATAATCTTTGTTTCAATCTACACCTCGAAAGAGCAATGAACCTTCGAGGGAATTGGGGATTAATTTTATCATTTGATGTTGTTACTTATAATCTTTATTTCAGCCTACACCTCTCAAGATCTTTCAAATATTGTTGTTTCTATAATCTTTGTTTCAATCTACACCTCGAAATTTGCAATGAGCCTTTGAGGGAATTTGGGGATTAAGTTTATCATTTGATGTTGTTACTTATAATATTTATTTCAGCCTACACCTAGAAAAGAGAAATGAGCCTTCAAGGGAATTCTGATATTTAGTTTATCATTTGATGCTTTGTGAACTTATAATCTTTATTTTAGCCTACACTTCGAAAGAGCAATGAGCCTTCGAGGGAATCCTGAGATCTAGATTATCGTTCAATGTTTTACTTTCATAAACTCTATTTCAGTGTACATCTGAAAGAGAAATGAGCCTTTGGATGTGTTTTGAGAACTAGTTTTTCTAAGTTACCCAAATCATTCCCTGTTACTTGTAAATTCTCTTGCTCTAAATTTACTTGAGGAGATAGAAGAGTTATAAATTTAGGCCTAGTTGTAGTTGAGATTATGAAACCAGAGAAAACCTTATCTGCAACACAAAGAGTTTTATAAACCTTGTGCTCTCAACTGAGATAAAAAGATAGGAATTTAGTTTACTTTATTTTTTATGCATAATCAACAAAAGAGGGAGCTTCCCCTCCTAATTTAAAGAGCAGTTTATCTGTGCATAGTTGTATGTTTCCAATACGCAATCTAGAGGTGCAAATTGAAACACCAACAATTATTGAGGAGAAGATTGAGAAGACTCCTTTGGTCATACATGACCCTCTGAATTTTGGTGCAGTCTTCAATTGCATTGTTAAATATGGTTTATTGAATGATACAATGGAGTTGCATTTGGATGTTCCTCCAGAAGAAAAGAAGATAATTGAAAAATTTATCATTGAATATATGTTGAAGCAGAACATTCCCTTTAGTGACATTGTTGACAAAGCTCTGGATAGCCTAGTTGAGGCTTTAAGATAAAGAAGAGAAGATTCCATTAAGGTTGATGAAGAGTTGAAACTACAAGAAATTGACAAGGTTGGGGTCCCTATTTCCCAGGAAGAAAAAGAGAAGATAGTCCAGAGACAAGCAAAGGAGCTTTGCACCAAGAGAAGAATATATATTTTGATGAGCATGGATGAAGACATCAAAAGGAAGATTCAAAGTGAAACTAAAGATGCTACAAAGAAAATAATTGATGAATTTCAAAGTGAAGTTGATGTTAATTCATAGAATCATATAGAAAAGCATGGTCAACATTGATGTTGAAATGAATGTACCAGTGCCTCCAATAGAACAAGAAATTAATAATATTCCTCCTCCAAAAAAATACAAATGAGCAAAATATATCTAGTCAGCAAAAAATACAAGGACCTTCCAGACAAGAAGAAGGAGGTGTCTTTGATGTGCATAAAGTGCAAGAAATCTCCGATATGGACATGGAAAAAGAAAATGGGAAAGAGAAGAGGTTAATCCTCAAAAAATTTAGGATGCAAAAGAGAAGGTAGTTGAGAAGGAAGATGCTTCTATGGATATAGGTTAGGATTCTTCATTCGTAGACTCCTTTAAGGACCTATTGACCTTATAGATGTAGTTTCAATCTATGGTGACACCCCAACTATTACAAATTCCTACTCATGAGGGACAAGTTGACTTGTCAAATATTTCTCTCCTTCATAAGTTACAACTTGGTGATATTCTACATGCTTCTATAAGGAAGGAAATTCTACAGGAACATTTGAAGAAGACTGAATTAATTGATGATGTAGTAAAGATCATTCAAGACCATTTACCTAAGGTAAACAATGATTCTTCCTTGCCTCTAGAATAAAAGTTGAAACTTTTAATATATTATTTCAAAGATCATTCCTCTCACATGGAGAAAAAGGAAAAACAAGAGGCCTTGAGGAAGATAAATGACAAAAGAATGGCTAATGCATCTAACCGGTGTGCTAATACACATAAAAAATTACAAGAGAATTCGAAGATGTTTCAGGAATGTATTGATGAAGTAACTGCTTTATATCTATTTTTCTTGAAATAGATAAATTCCACTAAGAACATCAAAGATTAGATTGACTCCATTAAGTCAAAAGAAAAGGATGGATCAACTAGGGCACAATTAGAAAATATTCATGTGTAGTTTTCATTGCTTCTAGACCAAAGAGAGCAGATAAAGAAATAGTTCAAACTATTAAGAAAAGAATTGAATGTGAACTTGCATCATTATCTGGGTTGGTAGCTGAAGTAGAAAAGGTTGATCAAAAGATGAAGGCTCGAAGCAGTGTGGATGAGGCTGAGGATTTATACGTGCAATTTGAATATCAAAATTATATTCTTATCTCAGAAAAAGAAAACTAGGTTGCAATTCTAACACACCTTAATGCAATGTACAACATCCTATCCTCTAAGGGAGTTGAAAAGGTGTAGATAAGACAATTTTGTCTCTGTATAGTTTACAGAGGATTGCAATATCTTTTTATTTTTTTGAAGACATATAGCACTAGTTTTTGGGATATTTCCATCTCAAGAGAATGTATTTTTGTAGAAATCATACAGTAAGGGGGAGTTCATATAGTTTTTAGGTTGCTATTATTAGAAGATATGTTCCATTTGTCCTTGATGTCAAAGGGGGAGAGTGTGTTGATGATTTCCTTATCAGTTGGGGGAGAAGAAAGGAGGAGAAAAGACTTGCAAGAAAATGTGTGTTGTCATCAATGAAAAAGGAGGAGCTTGTTGGAAATATGTGTTTTCATTGATGTCAACTTGAGGTCATAGAGGTTGAAGAGGCTAAGAAATATTTAGAGATAGATTAATGTAGTTGATGAAACAATGGAAGATTTGAGAGAGATGGTTTAACATAGTTAGAGACTTGGGGTTAGCATGTTTAAGGTAATTCAATTTGAAAGACCTAGTAGATTTTGAGATGTCTAGAAGCATGATACTTGAAATTTTGAGGCTTTACATTCATACTTGTGTTGTTGAGAGAAGTTGTCTAAGATTAAAAAACTACATATTTACCTAAGTCTATGACCCTACTTTTTGGTCCACATTCCTTCGCATAGCATGATCTAGTTGTGCAATTCTAGAGTTAAGTTTGGCAGTTAGCAAAGAGGTTATTTCTAGGATTTCATGTCATAAACATTTCTACAGTAAGATTTAGATGTGACTATTCTCCAAATTGCACTAAAGTAGAGTTACGTGTCTCAGGAGTTTACCATAATGCTTCACATTCCTCTAGAGTGATAAATATGGTTTTGTAGACTTGGGGATATGTTTAGAGAGGTGTATGGGTTCATCCATATGTGTTTTATATGTTTTGGTGAACCATATAATATCCCAAGTGTTGATGTGTTGCAGTCAGTTTTGGATGCTCTGTTCTTGTATGTTCAATGGGTCTCTTCATTTGTGCTAGCATATGATGATCAGATTATTTAGGGGAAGTTTGTGAGGATGTTGTTGATTACCTACATTGTTCACATCTTGGTTTGCATGATGTTTTTGGTTTCTCCCTGATGGTGTAAAGATGAACAATTGGAAATTTTGGTGGTGTTGATGTTGTTTGGGTCGACAATCTGGTTTCCTTCATTTGTGGTTGATCCTGATTAGTTAATTTTTCCTTGAAGGATGTGTTGTGATGCTTTTAGGCCCTGTTATGTCATGCATTGTGATTCAAAACTTATTTCACTTCATAATGTATATGTTTGGAGCCAACCTATGTAGTATCACATGTTTCATTTTATAGGTCTTAGAGCTGACCTAATTGGAGATTTGAGTTGTTGCAAAGGGTATTTATAGAAGAAAAAAATCATTTATGCACTAAAATAGGATATATTGGGTAGTATTTTGAATATGAAGTGTGCGAAGTCAGTATGATCATGGAGTAGTTGTGCGAAAAAGGGACTGCAACATTAACATATATGTTAGATGCTTCTTTTATAGTAGTTCGTGTTCATTTTATCATTATAATCTTCATGTATCTTGATACTAGGAAATAAGTCTCTTCATTAGATCCTTGTTCTTTCCCTAGGGAACTATGCACCTCAGCCTGCAAATCCTTGTATCTTTCCCTAAGGTTGTGTGCCTTAGCCTGCAAGTCATTAGGCAGTGAGCCTTAAAATGATGTTGTAATTTGTGTAAGAAATGAGCTTCATATATTGTGAGTTAACTCTCACCATGGTTTTCCCTCATTGGGTTTTCCACGTAAAAATATTGATGTCCCTATGTGGTGCATGCTTTCATTTATGTTCTTCTTTCAGTTAATGTGATTTGATGTTTAATATACAAATGAAGTTGTTTAAGTTTTAGTATATGTTGATTCACCCCCCTCTTAGCATTTTAGTGTGTTCAACATATATTAGTATGCCTTTTTGTGTAGGAGAAACAAAGTCATCTATCTCTTAATCAATTTTGGAAAGATTCTCAATAAGAGTAGCATCATGGAAAATTAAATGGTTGAATTTAGCTAGGATAATCACGATGATAAATTTCGTAGTAATAGAAATCCCTATTTATGTTATGTCTTGTCTTAAGATTCCATAAGGCTCTCTCAAGAAGTTAGAGATTTTGATAAAGAAAATTTTGTGGAACAGTTCATCTAAGGAAAATAAATTTCATCTAGCTAATTGGAAATCGAATTGTTCTTTGGAGTATGAAGGAGTACTAGTATAAGGAAGACTAGATTAAAAAATGAAGCCTTAAAGGCCAATTTGGTGTGGAATTTTTTCAAAAATCTAAATCTAAATGTAATAAATTATTGCATTATAAATATTTAGATTATATCAACTCAAAGAAGATTTTAACTACTACTAATCCACCAAAAGGTTCTCACATTTGGAGCTTTATTATGACAAATAGGAGGATAATAACATATCACTTATAGTGGGAGATTAATAAGGGTTCAAGCTAATGCAACTCAATAATTCAAGTCTTATCAAACTGGGATTAATTGCAACAACACTTCCAAAAACAAAGGAATTCACAATGATTTTAATTGCATAGAGACAAAACTAAAATCACCTTTATTTATTTATGTTTTTTAGCACTCCACATATTTTCAATTTCTTAGTCAATGGTTGCATTTGCACTTGTTAACCATTTCTTCAGACACTATATTATCAGTGCTACCACTATCCACAATAACTTTGCAACATTTTCCACTTACCTTACACCTTTTTCTAAACAAATTTCTTCTTTGAATTGGTTATGGTTTCTCTTTTTTTAGGTTCAACAAAATTCTCTGCAACATCAATGACTCTCCATCTTCGGGGTCTGCTACATGCTTTGTTGAGATCTCTTCATTTTTAGCTTGTGCAACAAGCACTCTGGATTCTTTTCCCTTTCCAACATCTTGTTGGATTTGTGGACATTCAAATGCCTGATGGCCTACTTCTCCACATTCAAAATATGTGAAGTTGAAACCTCTTCCTCTACCTCTTCCACAAGAGTATTCTCCTCTTCCACTAGGGAAATATCCTCTTCCCTTGCCTTCTTGCATACTTGCACTTGATGAGCTTGCTTCCTCTTGCTTTTTTTGAAAGCCTCTTCCACTGTTCGGTGGTCCTCTTCCATGCAAAAATATGCCTCTACCCTTGGATAGTTATTTTGTTGCTTCCTATTGAGTTTTTCTTTTGCTTTCAAGGCATATTGATATGCATCCTCCACGCTATGAATATTAACCATACCGATTTCATCTTGTATGTATATGCACAAACCATTAAGATATCTTGAAACTCGCTCCATATCATCTTCTTCACAACTGACTCTTATAATTAACTGGTAAAACTCTTCGGTATACTCTTCAACACTGCTCTCCTTTTGCTTTAAATTTTGAATTTTTCTAAACAAATTAATTTGATAGTTTGCTGGTAGAAACTTGGATTTTCTCTTTGTCACCATTTGATCCCATGATTTTATTTTTTCCTTTATCTTTCACTGCATGTCTTCTTGTAGATGATACCACCATAGGGATGCATGCCCCTTCAATTTGGTGCGAGCATATTTCACCTTCTACTCTTCTTTAGTATTGTCATATTCAAAATATTTATTCATTTCACTAATCCAATCCAACAACTCTTCTACATTTAACCCACCTTTGTAACTTGGAGGATCAAATTGTGGTCTGAAACTTACTTTTGTAATGGCTTTAATGAATCGCTCTTCTCCTAGGTATAAACCTGGTTGGTTCACTTCTTCTCCGCCTTCAACAACCTGCTCTTCTTCATCATCACTTATGTCCATTGTATAGACTCCTCTTCTCTGTGCAATTTCCATGGCCCCCATTTGTGCTATGAGACCTCTAACTGTCTCCATTGTGTAGTTTCTTATTAATTCTCCAATCTCAGGCTCCATGCCTCTGGGTGCTCTACCTCTACGACCCCGTCCTCTATATTCCATTTCACTTCTCAACACAACCTATCCCTACTCTGATACCAATTAACGCAGAGGTATTCCCGCTGTTGTATCACACAACAAAAACTCAATTTCCATTGGCAAGTTCTTTTCCCTAAACTAAAACTTCATTCAAAACATAGTTTGTAAACATACCATTCAATTTATAAGTTTACCACCAACACTCACTTGATTGACAATTCTATTTGTCAATTGAAATTAAATTTGCAATTCCAATTCAGACAAGTTTAAATCATACCAAAATCAACCACAATGATAATTTTATTAATTTATTATTACACTGGAAAAATAAAAATCATACTCTGCAGTCTAATTTGATTGCAATTTATAAACTCCTCTATTCATATTGCCCTCTCGATTATCAATTCGACTCCTCCATTCTCCCTCTTCTATCTGGCACTCACCATTCTCTCCTTGCACACACTTATGTCTTTCTTTGATTAAATTTCTTCCTTACCATGGCGCAACTGGCTCTGCTCTGTTTTATGCACCTTATCTTACTTCACCACTGCTCTATGCCTTTGGCTGTGCGCTGCTTGTTTCTTTTGTTTCCTGTGACTTGAAAACTCCTCCTCTTCTTTCTAACTACTGCGCAACCCCTCTAGTTTTTAATGCAATCACTCTATCATCTTCCTGCACACTCCCTCTCTATTTGCCTGATTGCATATTTTAAAATGTTTCCCCCACATTAAATTCAAGCAACCGATTCAAAATGGTGTAGCCCCTATTTCTTTTAATCTACAATCATTTTAATTAGTTTGTATGGATTCTATGCAGCAACTCCATCCCTGTACAGTGCACCCCCTTTTCAAATCTCTAGGAATTTAAACTATTAAATTTAAGACCACCATCTCATCCACAGCCCCTCTTTTCCACTTTCTATGTTGGATGTTCTTCATAGATCTAAAGATGAAAAGGCGCAGATTTAAGATGTGTATATTTGTCAAACAAATTCAGATCGACCCCACACAATAATACTTTACTCCAATTCGATTGATTTTTAATTGGAATTTCCAGTTTTTGAAAGTTCGTATTCAGTATTTCAAAACAAATGGCGGCATTGATGAAACGTTTCAAGTATCTCATTTATTCTCTTGCATCAAAAGCAAACTTTTGGGAGGACTTGTCGAATGAATACTCTAAATTAGATGATATCCTTGATCTTATAGAAGCTAGATGGTGTTTGCAAGAAGAATATGGTAATAATGTAATGGACAATTTAGAAATATCAGCTTCCAATAGGGTCAAATTGTGGAAGTGGAAAAACTTTAAACATTTGAATTTCTCTACAAACCAATGTGAGAGACTCAACCAATTATATGGTGCAATAATAGCTCCAAATATTCTTATCACAATGAATTATTTGAAAATGAATTAGTTTTATCAAGTGTTCTTCAACTTCCTTAATGATTAACCTAATAAGGTTTATTTAACTCTCTTATACTATTATTTAGTATTGATCTATTAACGTCTAGTCGAACTAATACTCAAATTAAAAACTAAGCATACTTATTGTGCATATTCATGGGGATGGTCCATGACTACACAAGATTCACTTGACCTCTAGGGAGGTCTAGATATGTGTAACTGATTTTCAAATTATTTTTCTAGTCCCCTACAATGGTGTGTAAGATAGAGTACCTCTTGAACCTTTTTTTGAGGACTTCTTAATTTTGATTATTTTAATATTAATTTGTTTGGCTAAATATTTAAATATCTTAACATGAAAGCTAATAATTAATGGTTATCTATTTAATTTTGATCATTAATCAAATCCATCTCTAACACAATCCAACTTGACTATTTAATACAGGTTGTGTCTATGAGTGAATTTTGTTTTTGTAGTTACAACCTTGATGCTTTTAATTTAACAATCAAAGTCAAACATTTATTCAATTAATCCCATTCTACATATTGCTCCCAAGCTAGCTTTGCACAAATCTTCAAACTTTATGTTTAATTTATGTATAAAAAGACATTCATTTTAATTAATTATAATCATCCAATCATCAAATTTTAAAGCATCAGACATTCAAGAATCATTCATATTTACCCATCCTAACACATTGGATCACCTTCTAGAGTTTATATATGTTCAAATTATATTGTCCTTTAAAATATTTATAAATACTACCAATTTATAGGAAAATATTTTTAAAAAATTACTAAAATTAAAACATAAATACAATTATTTAATTCATTCATATTTTATATTTGATTTTGTCAAATATCTTGATATATCTAATATAACTAAAATTTATTTACTCTACAATTAGTTATACTTTATTTAAATTAATTTAAAATAAAAATAAGATTAAACCTATTCATTATAACTATCCACACAATAAATATAATAAAAATTGTCCACATAACTCTTGTCTTATAAGAAATCCTTTCAAGACGCTTAAATTGCCTTACTATAATACTTTACCCATTTATATTTTTCCTAAGAACTATTCTATAATTTAACATTCATATTTTTCTAACAATTATTCTATAATTTAATACTTAGAATTAAAAGAATTAGAATTTTTGAACCATAAATATATGTTAGGCAATTTCTCTCACACATTGATTGTTGACATTTATTCTATAATTTAATATTTAGAGTTAAAAGGATTAGAACTTTTGAACCATAAATATATGTTAGGCAATTTCTCTCACATGTTGATTGTTGACAGTTATTCTATAATTTAATATTTAGAATTAAAAGAATTAGAACTTTTGAACCATAAATATATGTTAGGCAATTTCTCTCACGCGTTTATTGTTGACAATTATTCTATAATTTAATATTTAGAATTAAAAGAATTAGAACTTTTGAACCAAATATATGTTAGACAATTTTTCTAGACATGAATTGTTGACATACTTTAAAAATACACAAACTGACAAAAAAAATTAATTAATTTTATTGAAAAAATGATTGACTGAAATATATTAGTAAATAAGAATAACAAAAGAAACTGACATTGGTGTGCATTGAAATATTGGCGTATACATTAAAAAAAATTAACTTATTTACCGAAAATAGTGATTGAAAGACATAACTGATGTTGATTTAGGTTGAAATATTGAGATACATATGGTAGGGAGTAGAATAATTAATTCATTTTACGGAAAAAGTGATAAAAAATAATTATTCCAGTTTAGTGAAAAAGTGATAGGCTAGATTGAGAGTGTATTGACAATTGAGTCTGTACGTTGAAATATTTGACAGACAACGTAGTATCCTTTTGCACACCAAAATTCTTAGAAAACGCGTTAGCACAGATTAGGCTTAGAAAAGTATTCTGATACAATCCATTAAAGAGAATGAGTCAAGAATTCGATACAAATTTAGTTTAGTTTAGTTTAATATTGTAGTAGGATTTTTTTATATTTAGATTATTTAAGCAATAAAAAATAGATTAATTTAGATAATTGAGTTGTGAGTGATCAATATTAAAAAAAATATTTTTCTAAATAAAAAATAGTGAAAAATAAAAATAAATAAATTTGATAACTTAATTTCCTATAAATTTTTTAGGTAATATTTAAATTAAAATTATACACTATAAAAAATAATCTGAGACATTAATATAAAAATTAATGCACAATTTTAATACTTGTTTTGTAACTAAATTTTCAATGGCAAAAACTGGATGGACGTTGCATGGTCGAGTCTCTCCCCCTGCACACCAATATCACTATTAGAGCAATATCGTACTTGACAGATGATCGTGGCACATCAAATTTAGTGCAATGTCAGCAACTGCTATCTAATTTAATGCAATGTCTCTCAAGCTGCGAGTCCATACTAAACGACATGTTATCCGTTGTGCACATTAAATTCTAAGAAGGTGTGCTACTAAGATGAAGCGTGGAAAAGTATTTGCATGTCTCTCAACTTGCGAGTCCATGCTAAACGACATATTATCCTCCTGCACATTAAATTCAAAGATGGTGTGGTACCACAGATGAAGCGGGGAAAAGTATTTTCGTCCCGCTCTTCTGACTATCCATTAAAGAGGATGGGTTGAAAAATCGATACAAATTCCAGTGAGGATTAAGATAAAATCACTGCATTGCTTCAGATGTATCAGATAACAGAGAAGCCTATGCTATCCAGGCAATTGTACTAAAGGGAAGCATGTATACCTGTCCGTTTGAAACAGTAAACTTCGACATGAGCGTTGTAAGAAGACTTTTATGGCTTCTCCTGTTCTTCCATGGATACACGGTGGCTCAAATTCCTTCAGATTATTTTACAAAAAAGGAAGAACAAGTTAAAAAAATGGCAGCTGAGATTTTGAAGCTTGATGGAGCTAGATGTGGTACCTCAATCATTTCCTTCCAACCATTATTTATTTTTTCTTTTTTGGTTTTCTTTTTTTTTAAATCTCTTTGTTGTTGAATACTTTCTTAAGCGAATCCTTCAAATGTAGAAACTGTCATTAGTTCTACTTTATTGGCTGGTTCATCATACATCTGAATTGATTCACTTTTCCTTTTTGCTTGTGTATGTACTTTAAGCATTGGGTCTTCTTGTTTAGCAATGGAGATTTGCAGCCTTCAACATATAGATTTATTGAATGTGTGTGAATTTTTTTTTTTTTATGCTACAATAGATTGGGCTGCCAATTGTTCATCGGCAACCTGTTCAAGGCACGCTTGCACACCAACAGGAAAATGGAACGATCCCACTAAATATAATTTCACCTGTCAACAACAAAACGTACCCAACAAGTACTGCTCATCTTCTACTGGTAGATGCAATTCTCGTCAGGTTAACAATGCGATGAGTTATGTTAGGTAAAGCTTCAATTTTTTCAATCAACAAATTCCCAATTAGTTTAAATTTAGGGATATTAATGTACACATTCTGACCAATATTGTCATAATTGACAAGGAAAAAAATCGTATTTTGTTTTGGAATGATTGAAAGAGGGCTGAAAACAGATAGAACTTTCTGTATTTAAGATGGGAAGAAGTTAAAGTGCCCATTAATTAGTTGTCAGTCTATTCTACGTCTACTTTCTGCATGCCCAATTCATGTGTTGCAATATTTGATTTTTTGGTTTCTGAAATTCTCTTGTCACCGTGTAGGATGGCTCCCAATGCAATGACCACCGAAGTCCCAGATGAAATGTGTTCAACAATTTGCATGACAAGGGATTTTACAAGCACTATGAAGGCTCTCGCCTCTGAGAATAATTATGTTGATGATGTACTCTATGAACTCTTTTACTTTGGTTCCGTTGATGGAGTAGCCCGCATTTACCCTGGAGAAGTATGTACTTTTTATCATCCCCAATAAAAATAGGTACATACTTATATGCTACTGGTTCAAATCTCCTTAGCATGCAAACGTGTGAATGCAGGTGTATTTTAAGTAGTACAACCTACTGGCTCGTTCCTTTTATTTTTTATAACTAAGTTAATGATTTTTTATATAATGGTATTAATGGAGAGATGATTAACTTAATACTGTAGTAGTTTTTTTTAATATTTAGATAATAGAGTTGTGAGTGATGAATATTAGAAAATTGAAATATTATATTTAGATTATGAATTTTGATTAAAAAAAAACTGTTTGTTGGTTCAAATTATTAGTTCATTTCATAACTTCCTAGACAACAATAGTGTTGGAGTGAGTGTATTAAGTTGGGGGACAAAATGTTAACTAAACAAGTTGTTTTGAAAAATAACACACTCATGTGGGAAAATATAATATGATCACATTATGACATAGTTGTGTTATGCTCGGACATGGCTTCATAAACCCAAGCCATAATGTGAGTGTTATAATGCGTGTGTATTTATATGTATATAGCAAATTTATTATGTATTGATGTTTATGTTACATAACATTTTTAATCATTTAAATGATATGCTTGCTTTATATTACTAAAACAAAGGAAAATGTGGGTGATCCTAATATGGAGTGTGAAATGGGGGTATGCGCCTACACTTTCCCTACTTTCATTAGGAAAAAGAGATCCACTAGGGCAAGATTGACTTTCAACCCTTAAGTGAGTCAACCTTGATGGAGATCTTGCTATTTTCCTTATGATTGAGGACAGGGTAAATCAACTTGAAATGCATTTTTGGGAGATAAATGAAAAATGCCAAATGAATGCAATTATGCAATGTAACACATGAATCATCAATTTAAAACCTGAATCTGACATAATCTAGAGAGTTTCAACAAACCTTAGAGGGTTATGATTTAATGCACCTGCCACCAAAAGCCTTTGCTAAGTGCCCTCCTGGGACAAATTCGCCCTAGGTGAATGGATCTTGCTTCAAGGGTTCAAAATCTGCTTTCACAATCCTTTGTTACAGGATTTGCACTCTTGATTCCTCTGGGTTTCAGACTTGGAAATTTAGAATTAAATTTTGAAAGTGATTTTTCGTGGCTTGACGACAAAGTTGACAACTTTGACAACTTTGCAAAATTGTACTTTTGATTAATCTTTAATTCTTCTTCAACCTAAGATTTGCAACACATATAAGAGGGAAAAATTGTTTGTTTTTGGTGAATGAGAGTTTTCTTTGGTCAAACCTTGAAATGAAATAATAAAACATGAAAGGAATGATGAATGAACACTTGCTATGTTGGAACTCACCAAACCCTTGAAGGATTGGAATCTAACACATATCTCCAAGTTCTTGATCTTGCATGAAATGGCTTGATTGGATGTCGATATTGGTGCTTGAATCTTGACTTGAATGCTTGAAACCTACATCACAATGTTAATTCCAAAAACATGCATGAACACACATAAACTTTGACATCATGATAGGATCTTGAAATGCTATTGTAGATGACTAAAAAATATGCTCTCCAATGCCCTTGACAATAATATTTACTCTTGTGAAGGTTTCCCTCTTGCTAGATGTTTTGAATTGATAAAATAACTATGTATTTATAGATGATTTTCTAGTTTCCCCACAATTAAAATTCAAAGCCGACAATTTCAACTTGAATTTGAATCATAAAAATCCTACCAAAAACATATTAAAAATTGGGGTCCTAAACTTAAGGGGGGTTCCTAGGACCTAAATTCAGGACACACCAATTTCAAGGCAATTTAATTAATGTTTGCAATTGTTTAAAACAAGTTTTCCTTTTGGAAAATAGGATTAATTAGGATTTTAAATGCATAATTAGGTCAATTAGAGGCTTTATTAAGTTCAATTAATTAAGGGGCCCAAACATAATGCGAAAATGTAAAGGTGTACATTTACTACACTAGAATTACAATTTTTTAATGCACCACCACTAAAATGTCTCTCTACTTCTTAGTTTTCTAACCATATATATATATAAATTAAGTTATATCTCTCAATTTATTTTTTGGGGACGACCCGTTGATGTCCCCTAGGTGTCCCCTATCCTCGAGACATCCCGAAAATGAGGAATGCGTCCAAAAATGTCGGGGATGCGTCCTTGAGTTTCATTGGAAAATAACCTTTACCTATTATTTAGGCTAGTTAAATGAATACACCATTAAGCATAAATCAATTTGGATTAACTCATAACTAATTTGGGTGTAATAAAAATGTGTAAAATAATGTCATTTTAGGAAATTAAATGCAAGGGAATTAGGGCACTTAGTTTTAAAGGAACACCAATGAAGAATAATTATGATGGGATGCAATTTTGAGCTGTTAGGTATATGAAAATAAGTGTCTTTGATATATAAACAGCTTGAGATTTTGTGTATAATTATAGTTCGTTATAGGTCAATCCTAAAGCTCTAGGTTTGTTTGGCGCAAAACATATTTTCTCTATGACTTGCAGATCTAAGTTGGTTAAATGTGTGTCTATTAACTGATTTACTTTGAGGTATGCTCTTTGTTGATTGTTAAGGACTGATAATATTTAAAAATACCACAGAGGAGATCACTAGATTGCAAATGTCGAGTTCTCCTATGTATACCCTCTTAATTAGACTAGGTTTATGGATGTGTATATGATCAAAGATAGCACTCTTAAGTCATGCAAATGTCATAGAATAATTGGATGCAAAATTGCATTCTATTTAATACTCTAAAATGAAATGTTCATAGACTGATGCTCATTTTAATGCATAGGATTTTTAATGAGGAACTGATGATAAATGATACACATTGAATGTATTTTGATACTAAAGCATCATGATAAATTGTGCAAACATGAGCCAACTCAGCTCATAATATGATGTAGGAGCATCCGGGCGCACGTGCATCACTCAAATTTTTTTTTTTTAGTTGTTTGTTTCAGTTTTGGTTTGGTGGTCATTGACATCTCTTGCATCACAAAACTTCAAAGTCAACAAAGAATTGCAAGAATCAAACTTTCGCCAGTTCACAGTTTCAACACTGTGTAGGCAGTTTTGTGAAATTTATTCCCAAAAAATTGTAAGAGATAGAATAAAATCTTTTTGCAGGGGCATTCTTGGAGGTACCATGTCAAATGTGTAAAAATAATCGAAGTCATATCTTTCACCATTTGGGAGAAATTAATTCTGGAAATTTGCGTTGTGAATGCCAAAAGGGTGTCGCCGATTTATATTAAGTTTAAATTTTCATAAAGTTTTTTCTGCTTGCGGCACCTAGGCCTGGAATTTGACAACCACCCTTGCCTATCATATGAAAATTTTGTGACGGTTTGTTCATTTAAATACCTGTCATTTTACGTTTTATGAAAAAATTTAACTGTCAAAAAAAATATTTAAAGTACCTAAAAAATCCATATATTAGTAATCTATGAAATATTATTTTATGAAATAATTATGTTAGAAAATTTACAAATTTTAGAAACCATGCATGCACTCAATTAGTAAATCCAATTGCATATAATAAATTTTATTGATAATTAAATAATTATATATATGTAATTTACATTTTGACAATGCATAGAGTATTAGATTAAGAATAATTATATTGCACAATATGATTGTTTTTTCCATATATTTATTTTCTAATTTGTAAAATTGTATTACTATTTTGACTATAAATTAATTTATTGATTTCATATGTGTAAATATCATAAACACACATTTAAATATCAATTTCAAATCAAATATAGCAAGAAATAATTATATAAAATTAAAAATAGTTTAATCCTTATTCAACTTAGTTTAATCCTTATTCAACTCATTATCTAAAATTTCAACATGCTCACCAATAAAACACAACTACTGCTTGAAAAAAATCAAAGCCGAATCACCTATAAAATAAATTTTGTTGAAAAAACAATGCCATAAAGTGAAATTAGCTACTATTGTTCAATTTTTTTTATAGTTTAATCTTAAATTCATCTATCTAAAAACATAAAAATTATTTGTAAAAGGCAAACAAAAATTCAACATGCTCACCAACAAAACCAAATGCTCTATTGAAGAAAATCAAAGCTCAAAGCTAAGAGTCACTGTACACAAAATGCTATAAAATAAATGTTGTTGAAAAAACAATGCTATAAAATAAATGCTTTGAAAATACAATGAAAATTTGTGCTATGTTGTTATTCATAGGAATATCCTATATATATATATATTAAAAAATTGTAAAATTAGAAAATGTTGATAATTAGAAATAAATCTAAAATCTAAAATTTATTGTTAACTGTAACAAGTTTCTAAATTATGTAGAAAATAAATCTTGTTAAAATATTCAAAAAGTTAAAAATCAATTATATTCTATTTTGAAATGATTTTTAATTAATATATATATTTTATAATAAATATTATAAATCATATATATTAATATAAACCAATGATAATTATTAGTAAAAATGTCAAAACCTTTAAAAAAATTAGAAATAACTATATTTAATCTTGAAAAGATTCTATTCTCAACATATTTTGAATTAATAAATGTATTTATAATAAATCATATATATTAATATAAAGTGAAATTAGAAAGAATTATTCTAATTTCCAATTATAAACTAATTTATATTTTTATCATAAACATTATTATATATATATATATGCCTACAATAAATTTTTACGGTTTAATAATAATTTGAAGTGTCATATTTACGGTTATATAAAAATATAGCAAGTCAAATGATACAGTCTAATAAATTTTTAAGTTGTAATATACCGTCCAAAATGCAAAAAACAGTCAAATAGACCATCAAATTCCAAGCCTGGGGGCACCCAATTTGTGCATTGTGCAGTCGCATCAATTGATTTTCTCCATAATTGTTTGTGCACATCTTCAAAGTATTTTAAATTGTCAATCTTCATTGAAAGAAGCATATGATTAATGACAATTGTTAAATATAGAAAAAAAACTACTTCATCGTGTTGATTAACCTTCAAGTCGAAAAAGAGAGAAGTGATACCTATTTAGTGCAGAGAGAAAATGGAAAATGAAGAAGCCGTGACATTGAGGGAAAATAAAATTTTATAAAATACATTAATGCGAGTTAAAACAAAAGACTATCCATCAGTTTGAGAAGAGGAATGGACAGGTCACGGCTCATTGAAGAGCACAGCATAAATATAAAAAAATTGAATCGCCAGGCAAGACAGGAGGAGGTGGCTTTGGGGAAAAAATAAGAAAATGCAGGCTGCCCATGGTAGAGGGAAATCCCCATAGAAAATTGCAAATAGGTGGTGGAAAGGGGAGGTTAGCTGGAGAGCAGGTAAAACAAAGGAGCCAGCTGGAGGAGATCGCGCCACAGCTGCAAGGCAAGTGCAGCAAAATTAAGATGAAATGGTGGTCGTCCTATGGGAAAAAATTCAGTTTTTGAAGAATTGACTCAGTTTAAATTGGAGTTCATTAATATGTTTCCTGTAGAGGATAATATGGGCTGCAACAATAAGAATGTGGAGGCATAGTGCATGCACAGAGAAATGCTGGAGGTGAGCTCCATATGGCATAGCAGGTGAAATAAGAATTGAGCCAGCAATTTTTGAATTTGAATAAAGGAAATCAAATGGAAATAAGTTGAGTAGTGAAGACAAAGGTTGTAAAACAAATAATTTAAATTAATAAGATTGTTTTCATAATTTTTGATGTCATTTAAATGGAGTGCTATTAAAAGTTGTATGGCTGTGAAAATTTTATTAATTGAATGACCAACATAGTTTTCTCAATTTGAAATGGGATTTTATTTTGAAAAACGGAATTGTCAAAATAGTTGATGTTCGCTGCAAATTTCGTCAGATAGATAGAATTGTTGTTTTCTCATTTGCGTCATAATAGTGAGTGGAATAGGTGAGAGTTGGTAAATATTTGGAATCTGAATTTGGGTCAATTCTGCATTGTGTACGATCAATCACACGTGGTGTGGGATTGACCAAGGGTAAAATGATGCTAGATTTGAGGTGGGTAATAAATGTATGGGTGTAAGTGCCTGATTAGATATAATAAATTGTGGATATATAGAAATAAGTGCAGATAAAGATGAGATTAAAATTAAATTATAAAAAGGACTGTAAATAGAAAGGGTTGAGGGATTAGATTATAAGTCCAACTTCACAAAAATTATCCCATTTATCTATATATAATTATATTAAATCATTTCATTAAAATAAGTTTAAAACTAAACTAAAATTGGAATAGATATACAAATTCTACCATTACAATAACATATCATTATGTTAATAAATATATAATATTTAATGTTATATAATATATATTTGAAAAACATAAAAACAAGGACTACAATGCAGGTGCAGTCCCTGCCTAAGGCTGCAAGAATTATTTGCAGTAGCAGTATATTTAATGCACATTTGTAGCAGCTGTTTCTACTCCAGAAGACTCTTTTTGGTTGAGAAATGCCATAAATCCAGGTTGAAGAGCATTAGATCATCTAGGTAGGGCTATTATGTGAATCGACATTGACTCCAACAATCCTCCCATATTAGGTTTGAAATATCCCAACTAGGATATTGCCTTAAAAATCTGATTTTGAAACTCAAAATTCTGTCCTAAATTTCTGCATTTTTATTTTCTGCTCAAAACCCTAGATTCTGATATGTATTTTCTGATTGCAAACAAGTATAAACAACAAACATATATGCTTCCACAATGTTCAAACAATAGGGTAAATATATCTATCTTTCAATCACAACATAACCAGCACCGAACAACAACAAAATGACCATACAAACATGAAATAAATCTAATTCTCAATTTGTCCAAACTGCTACTACAAAATCAGAACTATTGTCCATGCAACTACAACACAAAATGGGCTCAAACATGCCCAAAATTATCCCATAAGTCTGCTGCTACAAATTAGACCTTAAATTAGGTTTGTACATACCAAAAACCAATAGCAAATGACCCAAGAAATCGATAGAAATGATCTCCCAAGGGCAGCGCTCCTATTAGGGCATGAAACCCTATGTCTTCCACTCTTCAACAACAAGGAGATCTGCTCCAAATCTGATCACTCAGGTCTGCAATAAGTCTGCTAGTATTTTGCTGCTCCAAAATGACAATAATTGATGCACAACAACCCTCCGAACAACTCTGAATGATGGTACTCAAAATGTAGGGCAAGACCCTAAGCAATGATGACAATAAGCACCAAAAATCACTATACAAACAATGGTGAATTAGGTCTGATCTGCTGCTGCTACAATTCTGAAGATGTTATCAAACCCTAACTCCCATCAAACATCAATATCGCCCTCCAAAAGCAAGGTGCTCCTTCTCTAGGTAGTGGCGCTCAAACCTAGGGTGAAACCCTAGTCAATATGCAACAAATCTTGCCAAATGATGTCTTCTTCAAATCTGATTTGGAATTCTGCTCTTCTCCTTTGCCAAATAGCAATGAAGCACAAGTAGACGTCCGTTATGAAGTCTTCCCAAGATGAGATTGGATTTTCATCCAACTCACCCTTTATTTTCAAGGGTTTTCGTCCTTGGAATAAGTTGCTCAAAAGTGAAGTCCAAAGCAATAGAAATAACAATTCCAATATGATATGAAGTGCCTTCAAAAAACTTGTATTATATCTTCACCTTTTCCCTCCAATTCGGCCAACCCAATTTGGGCACTCAATTTCGAATTTAACATATCTATTTTTCAATTTTCCACTCATCCAACTCCTTGGAAAAGTAATAAAATATTTTGGTGCCTCCAAATATAATAATAAATCATGAAAATGCATTTCCATTGTCCGCCATGCCAAGGAAAATTTGTTGAGCCATAAAGAATTATGTTTTCTAATTATGCAAGGCTCAAACCAAATATTCAGGGATATTATAGTCCTCCCTTCTCAAGATTGCTTGTTCTCAAGCAATAACAAACCTGCATCCTCCAAATCTCCAAAGGCTCCATCCTTCAAGAATGTAAAACCCATCAAACACCAAACACTAGACCAATCTGAAGCCTTGACGAAAGCCACGCCTGTTAACCAGTGATGAAGAATGCAAACTTTGAAACACAAACACAAGTCTCCAAGATTTCGCTGCTCCACTTTGATACAATTATCAATGCCCTGTGAGTTGTGAAACAACTCATCAAAATTCCAACTAAAATGTGTGTCAATGATGCCACTACCTGGATCCCAAATCACCACATCCTTGCATCCATCAGACATGAGGAGATGGAAGCATCCCAAAGCGTTATCAACACAAAAACCCCCTCCCACTCCTATAGATCTCCCATGGATGTGAGGAATACCCAACATAGGTGAAAGGAAATGCATAACAACTCCTCCTATGTTGCTGATATGGATCAGAACAACAACCTCGTGACTGAAAATCAGACCTATGTGGATGAAAGTATCACCACCAAGGTCATAGGATGATAGAGTATCAACCCTCCAATGGTGAGGAGATGATGCAACTCTCCTCCAAACTCCCGAACAGTCGCTGTCCTCCAAGAGTTATGCAAGAAATCCATGTTCCATAAAGTAGAACAGCCATCTCCTGTGAATGTAGGGAGTAGGTTCTCACCAACTGGGGCTAGAACACCAATGCAAACATGCTCACATCTACATCCAATGCCATACTCCAGCTGCAATGCAAACATTAGTGCCTCAAAATCACAAATCATAGCAATGTTTCCATATCTAGGCTCAAAAGTATGCCACATAAATGCAAGTATCTCCATGACATGCATCACCAATATCTGGAATATGGAAGCCTCCGACACTACCAAAGAATCAATAAGATGATAGGGTTGCACCTCGTCACCAACCAACTCTTCGTCTTTTCCAAGAAATACCAATGAATCACCACAAATTGAATCACTGATGACTCCCTCTTCATGTGAAGGTTTGACACTAGTGGCTGATCCACTAAGTGTATGCTCAACTACTCTAACCTCCTCTAGGGTTTGGGCCTTTAAGGGACCCTCAAACAAAGGTAACTCATGATGCAAATTAGTTACATGAACAAAATTTTCTAAATCATACTTTTCCACTTGTCCACCCAAATCTGCATACTCTTCTTGCTTGCTTTCTTCAAGAGACTTTTCTTTTGCTCACTCCACCACTAGGCATTCTTCCCTTGGAAGAAATAAAGATCTAAGGTGTGACTCCTTTTGGCTCCTTTTTCCTCGTTGACCTCTTGCAAATTCTTTTTTGCTTGGGCAGCCAACATCTTAGCATCTTTTGCTCTTTGTAGTAACCGTCATACAAGACTTGAGTTCTCTTGACATCCTCTAGGGTAGGGTGAACAAATTCAGATTTCTTGTGGCTTGAATCTTCCATATCTTCCTTATGCCCCACCCAAATCACAAGTGCCAATCTTGGAAGATTCTTCACCCTTATTCTCTTCATGTGAAGTGGCTGTTATGAATGAAGGAATATGATTGCCGTCATGAATTAGAAAGTCAGATTTGCTGTCAAATCTTATCATGCCATCCTCTAGCTCTTCAATTGTGTCCTCCTCCTTGTCTTCATGTTCTCCAACAAGCGCCTGTCCAACATGAGTTTCTCCATGAAAACCATAAGCCTTAAGGCTGATCCTCTTGGCTGTCATGACATGATAATGTGAAGATAAGGGACTGCTATCATACATCAGAAAATCAGTCCTTACCTCATGCTCTAGTGTGATGTCTTCCTCAATCTCAATCATCTCTCCTTCCATGAGTGGATGGTTATCAACAAGTGCTGGTCCATGAGACGTCTCCAAGTGCAATTCAAGTGTACCATGTGTCACAAACTCTATCCCATGGCTGCAAGCTAAATCTTCATGTGTATAAATCTCTTTTATCTTCATGATTCCATCATGGGATCTTCTATGTCCTTACTCCATGTCTCCACTCTTTGTCATCTTCCAAAAAAGCTTATTCTCATGATCTTCTGATTCTTGAAGAGCCCTTTGAGTGCTCCTCAAAGAATTCATTGTATCCTTAAGCTTAAGGGTGAGTTTGTCCACCTCATTTTATTTTCTTTTCAAAGCATTCAAGTGAATCTCACCAAGTTTGAGGAGATGATCTTTGTCGGCAAGTAAGTGTAGGTAGTTTGACTTCACTACCACCAAAGCCTCCTTGAGTTCATGCAAGTCATCAAGAGATATACCTCCTTCAAAATCTGCATGATTCCCTAGAGCCTTCCAACACAAACCTGCCATCATCTTATGAACATGATCAAAATGAGCTAGGGCTGCCACAATCTTACCTTCATTTACCTTCAATTGTCCTTCCAAGTGATGTGACTGATGAGACCCATCATCTCCATGCAAAAATTATGTTTGGTCTTCATAAATGTGCACCTCCAAATCAGCTTCCTTCATGGCCTCTTCTTAATTACATCCATGTGTGGAAACTAGGTCATCACTATGCTCCATCAAAGGATCTTCATAAAAAATAAGTAGTCTTCTACATCATGATCTTCCTCATTGGCTGATCTAGAAAGAGTATGTACAACTATAACCTCCTTAACCACCAAGGGATCCTTCAAATCTTGCAATGTCAAATTAATCTTATCCAATTGACTTTATTCACTACGTACTGAAATTTCTGAGTTGCTCACATATGTATGGGAAACATCCAACTTAAGGGTACTTGAACCACAATTTGATTCCTTTCCAAAATGATGTAAAGTTGATGAAGCAATGCTAGACTCAATTAATGAAACATCACAAGAATTCATACTTTCATGTAGCTGATCTAACATGGCTGGTTTGACAATCTTCATGGCGGTATCTTCTTCAATCTTCATGAGCTCTTCATTTGTAGTTTCAATAGGTGAATATCCTTTATCCTTGTCATCATAGGGCTGAAGAGAACTTTTGAACATGTCTTCTTAAGGGCTGCTGACTGATTTTTGTCCTCCTCATAAGTACTTGTAGGTTGCAAGTCACAAACAAGTACTTCTTCTTCCTTTTCTAACCTTTCTTCAATGATAACTTCTGATTTTTCTATCTCTTTCCTCAATTTTCTGATATCTTCATGTATTCTCATGTTATTCCTATTTTGTGACATTTGACCACTGGGTGTAAACAACTGTTGTTATGATTGCATAAAACTTTGCATCATATGATTCAAGATGTTTTCAACAGTTGGCTGCTCATGCTTCTTTGGTTTCCTCTCTTGCTTGTTTTTCTTCTTATCCTTCTGTTGTTTCATAAATTGATTCAAGGTGATTGTATTCATAACCTTTGCTAGAATTGTATTGCACTCATCATAGGCAACCATTACATCATCAATCATGTGTTTCCATAACTCCAAAACTTTCTGAATCACATACCCAACAAGCTGGCAAGATACATGGCTCTGATACCACTGAAATATCCCAACTAGGATATTGCCCTAAAAATTTGATTTTGAAATTCAGAATTCTGCCCTAAATTTCTGCACTTACATTTTCTGCTCAAAACCCTAGATTCTGATATGAATTTTCTGATTGCAAACAACTATGAACAACAAACATATATGCTTCCACAATGCTCAAACAATAGGGTAAATATATCTATCTTTCAATTAGAACATAACTAGCAATGAACAACAACAAAATGACCATCCAAACATGAAAGAAATCTGATTATCAATTTGTCCAAACTGCTGCTACAAAATCAGAACTATTGTCCATGCAACTACAACACAAAATGGGCTCAAACATGCCCAAAATTATCCCAGAAGTTTGCTGCTACAAATCAGACCTTAAATTAGGTTTGTACATACCAAAAACCAATTGCAAATGATCCAAGAAATTGATAGAAATGATCTCTCAAGGGCAGCGCTCCTATTAGGGCATGAAACCCTATGTCTTCCACCCTTCAACAACAAGGAGATCTGCTCCAAATCTGATCGCTCAGGTCTGCAATAAGTCTGCTAGTGTTTTGCTGCTCCAAAATGACAATAATTGATGCACAACAACCCTCCGAACAACTCTGAATGATGGTACTCAAAATGTAGGGAAAGACCCTAAGCAATGATGACAATAAGCACCACAACTCACTCCACAAACAATGGCGAATTAGGTCTGATTTGCTGTTTCTACATTTCTGAAGATGTTATCAAACCCTAACTCCCATCAAACACCAATATCGCCCTCCAAAAGCAAGGCATTCCTTCTCTAGGCAGTGGCGCTCAAACCTAGGGAGACACCCTAGCAAATATGTAACAAATCTTGCCAAATGATGTCTTCTTCAAATCTGATTTGGAATTCTGCTTTTCTCCTTTGCCAAATAGCAATGATGCGCAAGTAGACCTCCTTTATGAAGTCTTCCCAAGATGAGATTGGATTTTCATCCAACTCATTCTTTATTCTCAAGGGTTTTTGTCCTTGGAATAAGTTGCTCAAAAGTGAAGTCCAAAGCAATAGAAATAACAATTCCAATATGATATGAAATGCCTCCAAGAAACTTGTATTTATATCTTCACCTTTTCCCTCCAATTTGGCCGATCCAATTTGGGCACCCAATTTCAAATAGTTGAGCTATAAAGAATTATTTTTTCTAATTATGCAAGGCCCAAACCAAATATTTGGGGACATTACACGGTTTAACAAATCCAAATTTTAACAATTTTATATTAGCTAAGTTTAACATATTCAAAATTTTACAAGTTCATATTAAGCAAGTTTAAGAAATCCAAAATTTGACAAATCCACTTTCACATTGGGTTGGCGTGTAGATGTCAGATAGAGAACAAGGAACCTTCACTCTCCAAGGGGTTAACAAAGGTGCACAAATTCTGAGTCCTCGCCTTGGCCAAATTTTGCACATGTTACATCTTCAACACCTTAGTCTTCTTCTTCAATCTTCAACAAACTGTTTAGAATGTGCATGTGTTTGTTTGACTATGAATAAGTCTTGTATCATGTTTTCTAAATTGAACTGGTCCATTTCAGATCAATGGTTGAGAAAGAATCGACCACAATCTATGAAAGATGGAGTCAATGAGAGAAAAACAACCCACAGATTAGGGAGAAGTTATTGTTGAATAATCAAGCTTTGAAGCTCGAATGGATTTTCCCTTAGGAAGAACGGAATTTGGATGCAAGTGGATATTGATACTCAGATGTAAGGCAGGTGTATCTATCAATCATGTAAGGCATGCATAACGGCAAAAGGATATATTCAAATTGAAGGAATAGATTAGTAGAAATAATTTTTACTCACATGGATAAGAGCATTGTTTAGCAATAACCGGTGAGTTCTATCTGCTTGTTCTCCAACTTAATGTTATATTACTTTCTTGATTGTAAAAGAGAAGGGAAGAAAATTTTATGAATTATACATAGAATCATATGGGTTGAAGAAAATATATCTCAGCCATCTATGAGGATGATGCAGCATAAGGCTTAATTCTTAATGATAATCTCATCGCAAAGCTGGCAGAAAATTAGAGATGACAAATCACAGGGAAATCCAATGTTGCATGAGAACCCAAGTGGATAGAGTTAGGAACAGAGTGTTACCTCATTTGAACAAGGGCTGGTTGCAGTGAAGTTCCTGCAAAATGCTGGCAGGGCAGTTTTGGAAAATAGGGGACTTGAGAGAGCTTAAATGGCTATGCTACTAGGTTATGCATAAATTTGATCATGAATGCACAGCATAAATAGAAAAATAAATTTAGCCAATTTTTAAAACAAGTTCTCTAAAAAAGTAAATTGATGAGTTAAGAAAGCAAAATGAATTCCTTAAATGTCTATGCACACTTCACATCCTAGTAATCAATCTTTTAAATCTGTGAATTAAAATCCTAAATCTATGAATTAAAATCCTAAATCTATGAAAAAATATAAAAGCAACTTAATGCTTACAGTGGATAACATGCCACGTTAGAAATCTTACTAGCATTTACATGATATTTGTAAAGAAAAATAGTAAAACCCATTGATTTGTGTTGTTCTTTTAGGCTAACAGTTCATGATTTATTTAATCCAAGATCCAATCTAATACAAGTTTAAGAACATCAAAATTGAGCATATGTACTTCTGTTTCAAATGTTTCATTAACATTATTGTGTGAGAAAATACAACTCAATGGCTTCTTTCCATCTGATATTTATCTCAGACAGCCCTCGGGACCTAGTTTCATGCTCTTATGAGGTCAATTGTATCTGTTCCCAATTGTTCTAAACCCTAGGGTAGAAACACTACATGGGAAAGTTTAGATCTACAAACAGGAAAAACTTAAAATTTAAGGTCTTGCAATGAGTGCTATAAACATTTATGTAACAAAAAAAATGGAGTCAGCTGATCCTGTAATGTCCCCTTTTTGTCTTCCTTGGGTTTTGCCTCTAGATTTATGGATAGGGAAATTAAGGTATGCCAAGAACAATAGCTTTAGTAGAGAGAGTATCCACGAATTGCTTAAGAACACTTGTTTTATCATACTAACTCTTGAGAGATAAGGGTGTCAAGGTAATGATGATGATATCAGCTTCCTGATTTATCTTTAGATCATATATTAAAGGTATAAGCAAGACTAGAGACAGTGAGCTCAACCGGTAAGTCTTTAGTCTGATCTCAGATGAACTTGAAAGACTACAGTTAGCTTTATTATTTGTTCTGTATATATATATATTTGGGTAAAGTCTGATGACTATGCTAATAGGTATAAGAGACCGCCTGATATAGACTCTGTTGTGTATGTTATCGAAAGATCAATGATTGATTGCTGTATCTGTTAAAATAAACCCTAATTTCTCCCTCCGGCAGATTACATAAATCTGTTTTTTTGTCTTATCTTTAACTTGCCGCGTATTGCAAGTTTTTATGCCACCTACAATCTGATTTGTTTTGGCTTTATCTCCAATCTCCACCGCCTCTGCTCACCGACTGTAGGAGATTAACCATTTGTGGTGGTACCTATAAATCCACCTGTATGCAATGATTTTGAGATAATTTTAGTATGAGAGATTAAATTTGTAAGAGCTCTGTAGAGTCTCATATATCTGTTTTTTGGGCATTTTCAATCAATAGAAGATTTGTTTGTGTGCAGTGGCATACTTTATTTACATGCTCTGTTTTTAATTTGCATACTCTGTTTTATTTTAATTCCCCTGCATTCTACAGATTGGTATCAGAGCTTTACAGATTCAGGGAGAGCTACGCTGAGTGTGAGTGAATTCAAAGATTTGTTGTAACTCTAAAGTGCCCTTCCCTTCCACTTGAAGATTACATCTATCAGGAATTTGAATCAATATGGCTTCAAACAGCAATTTGGCTCAGCCACAGGTTCCTATGCTGACTGAGAAGAATTATGATTCTTGGTTTATTAGAATGAGAACATTATTGCGTTCTCATGAACTTTGGGGATTTGGTACTGATGGATATTCAAAGCCAGTTGACCATGCAGCAGAAATGGCTCTAATGAATGCAGAGCAGAATCTATTAAAGGAGAACAGAAAGAAAGATAACAAAGCTCTTGGCCTTATTCATCAAGGCTTAAATGAATCGATATTTCAGAAAGTATCAACTGCAGAATCTTCAAAGAAGGCTTGGGACACTCTTGAAACTTGTTACTAGGGTGTATCCAAGGTGAAGAATGTCAAGTTGCAAAACTTGAGGAGAGACTTTGAGAATTTAAAGATGAAGGACAGTGAAACTGTAGATAGTTTTATGACTCAGGTCATGAATGTTATTAATCAGTTGAGACAATATGGAGAGGACCTCTCAGATAAGAGGGTGATTGAAAAAGAACTCAGAAGTTTGCCAAAGAAATTTGAAGTTGTGGTTATATCTATTGAAGAGTTTAAAGACATTAGTCAAATGCAGATTGATGAGTTGACTGGTTCTCTGATTGCTCATGAATCCAGGATGTTTAGATATGATGATAATCCACTACAGAATGCTTTCAAAACTCAGCTACATGTTACAAGAGGCAAAGGCAGAGGAAGGTCTAGTAACAAAGGAAGAGGAGGCAAAATTGTTGATCAAAGAGACAACAAAATTAATTCAGAAGCTGAGGAGAAATATCGACAGAACTCTCCTAATTTGAGGGGGAGTGACAGCAAAATTTGGCAGCAAGGAAAACAAAGGTATGATAAGTCTAAGGTACAATGTTTTTATTGCAAAAAGTATGGTCATTTTGCTAACAAGTGTTGGAAGAAGCAAGCAGATGCTGGTAAGCAGTCTGCACACATCACAGAGGAGTTTGAAGATAATCAGAAAACAGTGTTTTGACTTGCAATGTGACTCAAGCAAGTTCAAATGATGTTTGGTTTTTGGACAGTGGCTGCAGCAATCACATGACTGGAAACAGAGAAATGTTTACTAGTCTAGACACTAGTGTTCAGTCTAAAGTAAAGTTGGGTAATGATTATAAAGCAAGTGTTAATGGTAGAGGAGTGATTGTTGTGTATACCAAGAATGGTGAAAGAAGAACAATAGATGATGTGTATTATGTACTTAGTTTAAAATGTAATTTGTTGAGTATTGGACAACTGATGGAGAAAAGGTATAGAGTGTTCTTCAAAAATGAGGTATGTACAATCATTGATAAGTATCCAAGTAAGCAGGTGATTGCAAGAGTGGATATGACAAAAAATAGGATGTTTCCACTTACAATAAGTAATGAACTATCTAACTCTTTGAATGCTTATAAAGTTAAGAGTTTAGATGAATCCTGGTTATGGCATTTAAGGTATGGTCATTTACATTTTGGTGGTCTAGATTTGCTGCAGAAGAAGCTGATGGTGAAAGGGTTGCCCAATATTCAACAACCAACAAGTTCATGTGAAAGTTGCATACTAGCAAAGCATCATAGAGAGAAATTTGTTTCTGGACTTTCATATAGAGCGAAAGGTCCATTGGAGATAGCTCACAAAGATTTGTGTGGACCGATGCAAACACCATCATTGACTAGTAATATTTATTTTTTAACCTTTATAGATGATTATAGTCGGAAGACTTGGGTTTATCTTCTGAAGCAGAAATATGAAACCTTTGTTGTATTCAAAAGGTTTAAAGCCTTAGTTGAAAAAGAGACTGGCAAATATATTAAAGTTCTAAGATCAGATAGAGGAGGTGAGTATATGCTAAATGATTTCATGGAGTTTTGCTAGGATCATGGAATCAAGAGACAGTTTACTACTCGCTTTACTCCACAGTAAAATGGAGTAGCTAAAAGGAAGAACCGAACCATTATGAACATGGCTCGGAGTATGCTGAAGGAGAAGCATCTATCAAATGAATATTGGGGAGCAGCAGTTATATGTTCAGTTTATATTTTGAATAGGCGTCTGACTAAGAGTGTGAAGGACCATGTTCCCCAGGAAGCTTGGAGTGGTAAGAGTTGCAGTGTATCTCATTTGAGGATTTTTGGGTGTGTTGCATATGCACATGTACCTACAGAGATGAGAAGAAAGTTAGATTTGAGTGAGGAGTCTAAGGCA
Organism: Sequoia sempervirens; assembly: GCA_007258455.2. Classification (NCBI taxonomy): domain Eukaryota; kingdom Viridiplantae; phylum Streptophyta; class Pinopsida; order Cupressales; family Cupressaceae; genus Sequoia; species Sequoia sempervirens. The sequence goes on from VDFB02105785.1 coordinate 139,671,820, forward strand.
TATAGGCTCTATAATCCCATCACCAAGAAGTATATTATTAGCAGAGATATTGAGTTCAAGGAAGAAGAGGCTTGGGATGGAAGCATAGATAATTTTGTTCCAGATGGAGTTGTATTATCTCATGGAGATGATGAAGGAAATGAGCAAGCCATACAAGATGGACAGTTGATTCCAAAAGCACATACACCTCCAACAAGCACTCCAAGAAGACAATCTCCAGGAGTTAGCTCATCACAATTTAGAACACCCAGAACTCAAGAGCATGGTGAACCATCTGGCTATGGTGGACAACAATCAACAGAATCAGAGGTGAGTAATGAATCAAATCCCACACTAGCTACATTAAGGAATAGAATTAAAGGTTAGAAGTCTAGAAGCTTAAGAGAATTATATGAGCAGAATGAAGAAATAGATCAAGTTTCAAATTTTGCATTGATTGCATATGATCTAGTAAGTTTTGAAGAAGCTATTAAAGAAGATGTTTGGGTAAAAGCTATGGATGAAGAGATTGATGCCATCGAGAGAAATAACACTTGGAATCTTGTAGATTTACCTGAAGATAAAAATTGTATAAGTGTTAAATGGATTTATAAAACTAAGCTAAATGTTGAAGGTAAGGTTGAGGAGCACAAAGCAAGACTTGTAGCTCAAGGGTTCAGTCAGCATCTCGACATTGATTATAATGAAACTTTTGCACCTGTTGCTAGACTTGATACGGTGAGGATGGTGTTGGCTATTGCAGCACAAAATAAGTGGAAAATGCATCAAATGGATGTAAAATTGTTGGTGTAATTAATTATTAATTACACTTTGCATAAGTTTACTTAGGCATATTTAATCCCTAAGTTTTAGGCTTTCATCTTTATCTTATCGAGCTATTTTGTTGCTCAAGATAAGATTAAGTTTAGGCATCTTTGCTTTTATAAAGCAAATAATCTCTTATAATTAATTGGTCTTTGGAATATATCAAATTGCATGTTTTTATGCAATCTCTGTTTTTTTTGTTTTTCTCCTCTGTGGAAGGTATTTTCTGATTTGCAAATCAGATTATGGGTTTCTAACATGGTATCAGAGTTTCGATTCGCAGCCCCTTCTCAGATTTTTGGAGAGATTCATTGCAGAATTCATTCGAGGTCCCTCAAGGGTTTTTCTCCTTGAGTATATTTATGCAGCATTTTGGATCAAATCAAGTTTTTCCATTCGATTTAGAGTGTTGGAAAAAATTGAGGTTTGATGAAAGTCGTTTTTTATTGGAGCCGTTTTTAGTTTTGCTTCATAAATCCAACTTCCACTCAGTTGTAGGAAAAATGATTTCTGGGTTTTGTAGCTAGGGTCGAAATTCGATCTGGGTATCTTTCAGGTTTTTGATTTCTTTCACGGATTTGAAGAAAATAGCTGCACAAAAACTATCACGCGTCATTTTTTTCACCTAGCTAAAGGTTTAAAAAAAATTTATCTTTTGCTTGCTGGATCAAAAAATGATTTCTGGGTTTTTTTTTTTGCTTCAAAAAATTTTTGGGTTTCTGTTTTTGTCATCTCATTATAAACAGATTTTTTAGAAATCAAATTTGAAGATTTTTCATCATGGAGGCAGATGTGAACATTGGTTTGTGCATGCACTCTTTTTTGTTTTCATGCACTAGGTTTGCATTTTCTCTGTAGTTTCTGTAGTTTTGCATAATAATCTACTTCTCCCTAAGTTGCACTTATGGGGGGGTGTTGGTGTAATTAATTATTAATTACACTTTGCATAAGTTTACTTAGGCATATTTAATCCCTAAGTTTTAGGCTTTCATCTTTATCTTATCGAGCTATTTTGTTGCTCAAGATAAGATTAAGTTTAGGCATCTTTGCTTTTATAAAGCAAATAATCTCTTGTAATTAATTGGTCTTTCGAATATATCAAATTGCATGTTTTTATGCAATCTCTGTTTTTTTTGTTTTTCTCCTCTGTGGAAGGTATTTTCTGGTTTGCAAATCAGATCATGGGTTTCTAACAAAAATCTTCATTTTTAAATGGATTTTTGGAAGAAGAGGTTTATGTGAAAAAACCTCCAGGATATGAAATTGAAGGACAAGAAGATAAGGTCTATAAGTTAAATAAGGCATTATATGGATTGAAACAAGCTCTCAGAGTATGGTATACTAGGATTGATGAATACTTGAATAGCAAAGGATTCAATAGGAGTCCAAGTGAGCCAACCTTGTATACAAAGGTAAATCAGGAAGGAAATTTTTTGATAGTGTGTTTGTATGTTGATGATTTGATTTTTGCTGGAAATCTCTCTATTGATGACTTTAAGACAGCCATGGAAACTGAGTTTGATGTGACTGATTTAGGATTGATGAAATATTTTCTTGGTATTGAAATTACTCAATCTGAAGATGGTATTTTTATTTGTCAATCTAAGTATGCAAAAGATCTTTTGAGAAGGTTTAATATGGTGAACTGTAAGCCAGCTGCAACACCAATGGCAATTGGTACAAAACTTAGTAAGAGGATCAAGGGTCAAGTGTTGATCCGACTTTGTATAAGAAATTGGTTGGTTGTCTCATGTATTTGACAACATCAAGGCCTGATATAATGTTTGTTGTAAGTTTAATTTCTAGATGTATGGAGTCTCCCATGAGCACCCATTGGCAAGCTGGAAAGAGGATCTTAAGATACATTGCTGGAACAACAAATTTTGGTATTTTGTATACATCAGTTTCAGATTTTAAGTTGACTGGATATTCTGATAGTGATTTTGCAAGCAGTGTTGATGACAGGAAAAACACATCTGGGTATGTATTCAATTTTGGATCAGGTTCAGTAGCTTGGGCATCAAAGAAGCAGCCCATTGTGACCTTATCAACTGCTGAGGCAGAATATGTTGCAGTGACAACAGCAGCTTGTCAGAGTGTTTGGACGAGAAGAATTTTGACTAAGTTGTTACATGCACAGGAAGAAGCAACTCAAATTTTCTGTGATAACAAATCTGCCATTGCCTTAGCAAAGAACCATGTTTTCCATAAGAAAAGTAAGCATATTGATACTAGGTTTCATTTTATTCGAGAATTGGTAAATGGAAATGAAATTTGTATGGAGTTCTGTAAATCAGAACATCAATTTGCAGACATATTTACAAAACCCCTGGCAAAGGAGCTGTTTGAAATTCACAGAGAGAATATAGGGGTTTGTATGATTAACACCAGTTTTTCAAGCATATATAGTCGAAATTAAGGGGGAGTGTTAAAATAAACCCTAATTTCTCCCTTCGGCAGATTACAGAAATCTGTTTCTTGTCTTATCTTTAACTTGCCGCGTGTTGATGAGTGTTTTATCATCAACCAAACATCAAAATAAAAATGTCCAAAGACACTTTATCCTCTCTTGAAAAATCACCGCGTATGCTAAGATTGCGAGAAGATCATATGGCGATTCCAAGGTTTCTTTAGCCGGGTCTCGACGTGTGGATAAGCTCAATGGTCATTGTGATACGCTGGTAATAAACAAGGGGACTTACGCAGAAAGTCTTCACAAGTTCGGGACTTAGGAAATTTATCTTTAAAGGTTCTCAATTAGGACTTTCAATGGATCTCAAAAAAATGGCAAAAAGGATAGGGTTTAGGGAATCTAGTCTATGCCTAAGAACTCAAGAGACAGTAAGGACTCGGTGAAGAGAAATAAACCACACCTTGTTTCGCCTCCTGTTGGACAACATACGCAAAATGGGTGCAATCTTCGAGGGGTTTGTGAGAATAATTTTCAAACCTCGAATGAGGTTGAAGTTAAGCTTCCACGTTTAAGAGCTCAGGCTAACTTTACAAATCGAATGCAAATCATCCATTCGAAAAAAGTATGAGCTACACTTCACCATTGAATCAATACGATCAATCTCTCATTCAATTAACAACTTTCAAAGCAAATTCTACTTAACCTAACTTTAATTCTAATCTATGGCGGAAGATAATATGCAACCTCGCTTACTATTCAACAATAAGAAGTTATTCAAGGAAAATCATGCTCAAGAGCTTTTATCATTCAAAATAGTCTCAATGCAACAATTTACATAATCTGTCTCCACACCCTTTACAAATGAGGGGGCGAGCTCAATTTATAGGCTCCCCAATTACAATTCAATGGCCAAGATTGATTTCAAATCAACGGCCGAGACTACAAAATAAAACCCTAATTAGGGTTTGTCACTTTCGACCAATGAGAAAATTTCATTTGAGGACACTTGTCCTTTTTGCTAAATATAAACCAACAATAAAATAGAATGTTGTTGCATGTTGATTTGGAACAATTTGATTGGTTGGAAGATGAGGAGGCGCCACCTCAGCATGCTGGATGTCTTCCTTGGTTGCTTCGTTTTTCTTCCACGCACTTGCCTTAGAATATTTTCCCTGTCGATGACTCTGTCCTTTGCGCTTGTTCCTTCCTAGCTTAGATCTTGGATTCCTTTCAAGTGTCTAGAATTTGGAGAAGAATGCCTTTGTGCTTTCGCCAGAATGGAGGAAATTGGAATTTCCTCTGTGAAGTATTTCCTAGGCTTAGCCAAATTTTGGCTATTCAGGTTCATTTTGTAACATCATCTAGATCATTCAACACCATGCTCGAACGAACTTTTCCTGTGGATTTGCCTTCAATTCTGAATCTGGCTTGTGCTATGTAGGACAAATTCCATCCCTGGACAAGAATTTTATTCACTTCCTCTTTATTTTCCTCTTCACCCTTCCTGTTTTCCGTCCAACACTTAGTGAATTCTTCTAGCCAATTTTCTCGTCCTCTCCTTGGGCGGACTTCATATGAGCTTGGACGTTTTCTCTCTCGGCCTAAGTCAGACTTCAAGCCACTTTGGACAAACATTTCTAGGGAGAAGTCGAACTTTATCATGCTTGTGCCATTTCTCAGTTGAGCAAAGTCGGATTTGCTAGTGGTTTTGCCATCTTTTCTTTATGCTTGGCGAACCTTCTCAACACTTTGACATTTCTTTTCTTGGTCTAGGTCGGACTTTGCATCATGTTTGCCATTGTACTTGGCGGATCTTATGGATGTCTGGACATACCTTCTCCAAGCAAAGTCGGAAAAGGTTTGGACATGCTGAGCTTGGGCAAAGTCAGACTTTCTCGTGCTTGTGCCATCTTTTTCCTTCACTCTATCTAGCTTGAAGCAGACTTGCCTCCATTCCATGCCTTTGCTTCTTCTTTGAAGACTTGCCTCGCGTCGTCATCCACCTGCAAGAAATAAAATAAACAAATTCAGATTTTCTCTCCCCTGAATTTTTACCACTCTCTCTCCTGAAGCCATGCTAAATTTAATTTGCCCTTCGGATTTTATCTCTGGCCAGCACAAATTATTTTCCTCCGAAACATTGTCTGGCGAATTTGATTTTGTCCAAGGCATTGAAAATAAATTATTAAAATATTACAATATTTTAATTTATTCCAACCCGTTCGTCTTCGACCCATGGCTATTTCGATTTCCTCTTCATTTTTCTTGGCTAAGAGTGTATTTTCCAATTTTATCCTCAATTTCGTCTAGCCAAACCAAAATTCAAGCCATTCCGTCAACAAATTCTATGCTAGATCCCTGTTTTTCTTTGCCATAGCCAACTTTTCTCTTGCACTGAGCCTATTTTGTTCTGCCAAAGTCAAATTTTCTCTTGCTCAGTTGAATTTTTATAGGCAAAATCCTCGTCCAGATGTCTTCATTGGGCGAATTTCTTGGACGGTTGACAAATTCCCCTTTCCTTCTGGGCAAAGGCAATCTTACCTTTCTCCTTGCCTTGTGCATTTTTCTTCGTCAAAAGTTGTCAATTTCTTAGTATTTTCTCCAGACTTAGGCAAAATTTAGCTTCTCTTCCACTTTTGTGCTAGGCACACTTCATTTTATTTCTTGCCACATCCCAATCCTCTTTAGCATTTGTCCTTTCAAACTTGGCACTTATCCTCTTGAAAGTGTCAGGATACTTAGCCAAAAATCTCAACTTTTCATCATTTAGCCTCTATACTTAGGCAAATATTCGAACTTTTCCTTGGACTAGGCATCAACACTTAGCAAAATCATCATTTTATCCCTTCATGTGCTTAGGCGGACTTCCTTAGCACCTTGGATAAGTATGGCACCTTGGATAAGTATGGCGGACTTCTTTGATACCTTGCCAACCTCTTCCAAGTGTATGGCGGACTTTATGGGCATCTTAGACAAGCATTTTGGATGTCCCTCTTTTCTAGGGCGGACTTTAAAGCTTCTTGGCATTTGTCTAAACATTTTACCTCTTGGAAATGTCATGATGTTTAGCCAAAGATCAATTTTCCACCCTTTTAGGCCCCCATACTTAGCAGATTTTCGAAATTCTCTTTGCTGGGCATTAATACTTAGTGAAAATTTTGATTTTTCCTTCTTCTACATGCCTAGGCGGACTTTCCAAGCCTTTTGGACATGCTTCTTTGTGAATGGCGGACTTTCAAGCCCCTTTGGACATCCTTGGCGGACTTTGGAAGGTCTTAGGACAAGCATGGCGGACTTTGGATGGTCTTAGGATGTGCCTCCTTGCTGCATGGCGGACTTCAAAGCATCCTAGGATATCAAGGGCGGACTTTGGAACTTTTTGGACATCCTTCCTTTGAACTTGGCGGACTTTGGAGATCTTTAGGACATGCATGGCGGACTTTGAAAGGTCCAAGGATATGCTCCCTCAAGGCTGGCGGACTTCATCACATGCTAGGCCATTGGACAAGGCAGACTTCAGCCTGTTAGTAGCCATTTCCATCCTTGACCAGGCAGACTTTGGATTATGCTTAGCCACTTTAGCTTTCTCCCAAGGCGGACTTCAGCCTGTGTCTGTCCATTTGATGCGTTGACAGGGGCGGACTTGCTCAGATTCATTGCCATTGCTTTGCTTATGGCTGAAGGTGTTCACCATTATCTTGTGAGCTGAAGGTCCTCCATACTTAGGCGAATATCTCAGTTTCCTACATGATTGTTCAGGCATATCCTACTTTCACCATAATCAGATCGCCATGAATGCTTCAGATTCTTTACGAATTTCCAGATTTTCCATGAATGTTCGGTCTTTACCTCAGATTTCTCATGAGTTTATCATATTTTTTTCATGAATGTTCAGATTTATTTACTGGTTCTTCAAATTTTCAACAATTTTTCGAAAGATTTTCTGTGATTTTTACCAGATTTTTCACCGTTTTTGAGCAAATTTTCCAGATTTTTGAACTTTTTGTGTGATTTTCCAGAATTTTACCAAAATTTCAAAAAAAATTCGAATCGATTTTCTGAGAGTTTCGTTGATCTTTTCGAACTTCTGAGTGGATTTTTGAAACTTGTGACCTTTAGAAACTTTGTAAAAATAGAAATTTTCCAAAAATAGCAATTTTCCAAAATAGACCCTAAAAAATAGGGATCCCAGAATTGCCCAAAAGTGCCAAAAAGTAGGTCCTAAAAAATAGGGGGCCCGGGGTGAGAAACCCTAAAAATTTGGAAGTGTCGGATTTGACTGAAACGACAGTCGATCTTCGTCTCCCAGGCCTTCTAAGCATGATGGTGACGTTTACGCGCTGATTCAAGCATGGATTCTTGACTTGGCTCAGATGACTCTCGGCAAACTGACTTGAAACCCTCAAAATGATGACCTCATTGTAAAAAGACAAATGATAAGCAGTTGCAACATCGAGGCAAAAAGCGAAAACAGGGGGTCCCCATTTGCAATGGGGCGATGTGTGAAATGGTCACAACATCTAGCGCCAACCTGAATAAATGTTCCTGAACATTTCAAAGATAGAATTTACTTCAAACCCGGAATCTCAGATTAATTCTCACTAACTTACCCCTTGACTAAGAAGAGTACTCAAAAGGGAAGAGAAGTCCTAAACTGTATCAATACCTCTTATCCTTCAGTTATAAGTGTGTGCACATGGGTTTATTCCTGTCTCTTAAGACCAACATGACTCTTTGGTTCCGTGATGACTTTCCAGTATATTTTTGGTCTTAGCTCCAAAAGCATCCTTGGATAGAGCCTCGCTGCCAGCGAGCGTCCATAGCCCCGGCGAGGTTATCTGCTATAATCTCACGGAGATTGCTCTACTTCCGGCGATTTATTTCTTTTTCTTGGGTTTTGATTCTTTGGTACACCTGTAGAGATGTCCGCACACCCAAAATCCAAGTGTCTTGATTTTTCATTCTTTCTTTTGATTCATTTTGATATTCTTTTCTTTTGATACATTTCCACACTTTGGCCTGTAAGCAGTGAAGCTCACCTGGGCTTGAGCATTATAGTGGCGCTGAAGCAAGACTTCTGATTACTTTCTAGCCAACAACTTCACCTAGGAGACCACACTGACTCAGAGAACTCTTTAAGTGTGTAAAATGTAATAACTGCAAGACTCGGTATCAGGACACAATAGATGATTTCCTTCCCAGTCAAGTACTATCCTCGACCTTAGGACACTTTATAGACAATTAATCTAGGCTTCACAGATTTTCAACAAATATTAATCGAAGAAATGGACTGAACATGATTTAGCACAGACGCTAGAGCTCCTAAGATACAATGCCCTTCACAAATGGGAGCCCCTTTATTGAAAGCAAAACAAAACGGGCAAGCAAACTAAACTAAGAAAGCTAAGAAACTAATCTAAAGCAAACCAAGAAAGAAAACCTAATCCTAAACAAAAAAAACAAAATTTTTAAGCAAGAAACAGTCAAAAGGCCTAAGTATATACAACTCCTAGCATGATTTCTCATGATGTGCAATAACAACAAAGCAACGGTCACAGTGCGAAGTTTTGCAAACTTATCTTTAAATTCAGAAAAATATTCTTTCAATGGACAAATCTGAAACTCAAGCAAAACTTCAGGAAAGATTAGTAACTGGGGCAACTCATCTGGACCATGATCAATCCATAAACAAGTTATCTTTCCTGAATTTCCATAATCAAAATGATATTCCTTGTAGTCAACAGTAGGGAAAGATACAACCTGGTGGTCTTCATTTGCAGACATGAATTCTTGCTCATCATCCATTGCTTCATCAGGAGGTCGAAGTTGATGGTGAACCATACCACTTGCATCCGAAACATGGAGATCAACATCATGATCTAAACTGGGTGGAGTGGGGTGGGAATTGGACTCAAAGTGGAATTTGGAAATTTGGGACATTTCATGCGCTGGCTCCTTTTGAATCCCTAATAATGGATCAAGCCCCAACCTGAATTGTTCTTCATTCTCTATCTCGGCCACAGTTGCTTGTTCATCAAGTAGCCTTCCATATGCTTCAATTTCATCAAGCAATTCCTCCATGATTGTGAACAATGGATCAAGCGCCGACGCGAAATGTATTTCATATTTTGCTTCCATCCTGGTAGCCCATTGATCATCAAACATATCATCTTGGCTCAAGCCGCTTATCATCTCTTCCATCTTGCATGATTGAACTTCTTCATCAAGGACCATTCCTTCTTGAAGTGCATTGGAATCACTTCTTTCTTCATGTCCTCCTCCTTGGATGAATGAACGTTGGAAATTTCCCACACCATCTCTACTTTGAGCTAAGTCCTCCATTTCCGGTTCTTGAGGATCTTCAATAACTTGCAATCTTATATATTTATTCACCTCAGTATGCTGACAGTTGCCTTGGGTGGTTCCTCTTGCTTGAATGTATTCCCTTTCTTCTTTGATCTTTACTCCAACGGCTTCTTGTTCCAGTGTGATGTAGGAATAATCTTCATCTACTTGATCCCCAAGCTCGATCGCATTATCCTGTTGTGACTTATTCTCCATGCTATTAGATGACGTTGTGGTGTCTTCTTTATTTGGTGCTAAAAATACTCGCGTAACATATTCAATCCACCCTTTGTCCTTGAAACATCCATATGGTAGCTGTGGTAATCCGAGGTGACATCTAGCATGGTGGATAGCCTCTTCACATGATGCGCAAGTGAACTCTGGATGAGGTGCATTGTGAATCTAACACCAACGAGGGAGCATAACACCATTCAATTGAACATTACCCAGTCTTATTTGAGTTTCGATTCTGAGTATATACCTTGTGAAGGCCTCATATACAACTTCTGGAATGCTATAATAATCAGGCTCTATATCCAACACTCCTGGCTTGGGAACATCCCAAAAGAAATTTTTTCCTTGGAGAACAAGCTCTATCCTTGAGAAGAATATCAAGCAATTCATTTCATCATGCTTGGTTGTTTCATGAATTCGACATCTTCCTGGCAAAGCAAACTTGGACAAATTCCTGGGGTATAACTGTGCACTCAATTTTTCTTGGATCTGAGCAATATGGACAAGACTGTCTTGAGAGCGAGAAATATGGAATGGATGCCCATCCATTGAGAAATCTCCTTTTGGATTTTCCATTTCTGATTTTTTTACCTTTTTTGGATTTTTCGATATAAAAGAGATCTAACATATCTCTGATTTGGCGTTTCAAAGCTCATACTGGCTACTCCCAGCTAAATTCCCTTACTTGTGAAAACAACCTAATGTTCGCCCTCCTTCTAGCGCCAATTCATGTTGATGAGTGTTTTATCACCCACCAAACATCAGAATAAAAATGTCCAAAGACACTTTATCCTCTCTTGAAAAATAACCGCGTATGCTAAGATTGCGAGAAGATCATATGGCGATTCCAAGGTTTCTTTAGTTGGGTCTCGACGTGTGGATAAGCTCAATGGTCATTGTGATATGCTGGTAATAAACAAGGGGACTTACGCAGAAAGTTTTCACAAGTTCGGGACTTAGGAAATTTATCTTTAAAGGTTCTCAATTAGGACTTTCAATGGATCTCAAAAAAATGGCAAAAAGGATAGGGTTTAGGGAATCTAGTCTATGCCTAAGAACTCAAGAGACAGTAAGGACTCGGTGAAGAGAAATAAACCACACTTTGTTTCGCCTCCTGTTGGACAACATACGCAAAATGGGTGCAATCTTCAAGGGGTTTGTGAGAATAATTTTCAAACCTCGAATGAGGTTGAAGTTAAGCTTCCACGTTTAAGAGCTCAGGCTAACTTTACAAATCGAATGCAAATCATCCATTCGAAAAAAGTATGAGCTACACTTCACCATTGAATCAATACGATCAATCTCTCATTCAATTAACAACTTTCAAAGAAAATTCTACTTAACCTAACTTTAATTCTAATCTATGGCAGAAGATAATATGCAACCTCGCTTACTATTCAACAATAAGAAGTTATTCAAGGCAAATCATGCTCAAGAGCTTTTATCATTCAAAATAGTCTCAATGCAACAATTTACATAATCTGTCTCCACACCCTTTACAAATGAGGGGGCGAGCTCAATTTATAGGCTCCCCAATTACAATTCAATGGCCAAGATTGATTTCAAATCAACGACCGAGACTACAAAATAAAACCCTAATTAGGGTTTGTCACTTTCGACCAATGAGAAAATTTCATTTGAGGACACTTGTCCTTTTTGCTAAATATAAACCAACAATAAAATAGAATGTTGTTGCATGTTGATTTGGAACAATTTGATTGGTTGGAAGATGAGGAGGCGCCACCTCAGCATGCTGGATGTCTTCCTTGGTTGCTTCGTTTTTCTTCCACGCACTTGCCTTAGAATATTTTCCCTGTCGTTGACTCTGTCCTTTGCGCTTGTTCCTTCCTAGCTTAGATCTTGGATTCCTTTCAAGTGTCTAGAATTTGGAGAAGAATGCCTTTGTGCTTTTGCCACAATGGAGGAAATTGGAATTTCCTCTGTGAAGTATTTCCTAGGCTTAGCCAAATTTTGGCTATTTAGGTTCATTTTGTAACATCATCTGGATCATTCAACACCATGCTCGAACGAACTTTGCCTGTGGATTTGCCTTCAATTCTGAATCTGTCTTGTGCTATGTAGGACAAATTCCATCCCTGGACAAGAATTTTATTCACTTCCTCTTTATTTTCCTCTTCACCCTTCCTATTTTCCGTCCAACACTTAGTGAATTCTTCTAGCCAATTTTCTCGTCCTCTCCTTGGGCGGACTTCATATGAGCTTGGACGTTTTCTCTCTCGGCCTAAGTCAGACTTCAAACCACTTTGGACAAACATTTCTAGGGAGAAGTCAAACTTTATCATGCTTGTGCCATTTCTCAGTTGAGCAAAGTCGGATTTGCTAGTGGTTTTGCCATCTTTTCTTTATGCTTGGCGAACCTTCTCAACACTTTGACATTTCTTTTCTTGGTCTAGGTCAGACTTTGCATCATGTTTGCCATTGTACTTGGTGGATCTTATGGATGTCTGGACATACCTTCTCCAAGCAAAGTCGGAAAAGGTTTGGACATGCTGAGCTTGGGCAAAGTCAGACTTTCTCGTGCTTGTGCCATCATTTTCCTTCACTCTATTTGGCTTGAAGCAAACTTGCCTCCATTCCATGCCTTTGCTTCTTCTTTGAAGACTCGCCTCGCGTCGTCATCCACCTGTAAGAAATAAAATAAACAAATTCAGATTTTCTCTCTCCTGAATTTTTACCACTCTCTCCTGAAGCCATGGTAAATTTAATTTTGCCCTTCGGATTTTATCTCTGGCCGGCACAAATTATTTTCCTCCGAAACATTGTCTGGCGAATTTGATTTTGTCCAAGGCATTGAAAATAAATTATTAAAATATTAAAATATTTTAATTTATTCCAACCCGTTCGTCTTCGACCCATGGCTATTTCGATTTCCTCTTCGTTTTTCTTGGCTAAGAGTGTATTTTCCAATTTTATCCTCAATTTCGTCTACCCAAACCAAAATTCAAGCCATTCCGTCAACAAATTCTATGCCAGATCCCTGTTTTTCTTTGCCATAGCCAACTTTTCTCTTGCACTGAGCCTATTTTCTTCTGCCAAAGTCAAATTTTCTCTTGCTCAGTCGAATTTTTATAGGCAAAATCATCGTCCGGATGTCTTCGTTGGGCGAATTTCTTGGACGGTTGACAAATTCCCCTTTCCTTCTGGGCAAAGGCAATCTTACCTTTCTCCTTGCCTTGTGCATTTTTCTTCGTCAAAAGTTGTCAATTTCTTAGTATTTTCTCCAGACTTAGGCAAAATTTAGCTTCTCTTCCACTTTTGTGCTAGGCACACTTCGTTTTATTTCTTGCCACATCCCAATCCTCTTTAGCATTTGTCCTTTCAAACTTGGCACTTATCCTCTTGAAAGTGTCAGGATACTTAGCCAAAAATCTCAACTTTTCATCATTTAGCCTCTATACTTAGGCAAATATTCGAACTTTTCCTTGGACTAGGCATCAACACTTAGCAAAATCATCATTTTATCCCTTCATGTGCTTAGGCGGACTTCCTTAGCACCTTGGATAAGTATGGCGGACTTCTTTGATACCTTGCCAACCTCTTCCAAGTGTATGGCGGACTTTATGAGCATCTTAGACAAGCATTTTGGATGTCCCTCTTTTCTAGGGCGGACTTTAAAGCTTCTTGGCATTTGTCTAAACATTTTACCTCTTGGAAATGTCATGATGTTTAGCCAAAGATCAATTTTCCACCCTTTTAGGCCCCCATACTTAGCAGATTTTCGAAATTCTCTTTGCTGGGCATTAATACTTAGTGAAAATTTTGATTTTTCCTTCTTCTACATGCCTAGGCGGACTTTCCAAGCCTTTTGGACATGCTTCTTTGTGAATGGCGGACTTTCAAGCCCCTTTGGACATCCTTGGCGGACTTTGGAAGGTCTTAGGACAAGCATGGCGGACTTTGGATGGTCTTAGGATGTGCCTCCTTGCTGAATGGCGGACTTCAAAGCATCCTAGGATATCAAGGGCGGACTTTGGAACTTTTTGGACGTCCTTCCTTTGAACTTGGCGGACTTTGGAGATCTTTAGGACATGCATGGCGAACTTTGAAAGGTCCAAGGATATGCTCCCTCAAGGCTGGCGGACTTCATCACATGCTAGGCCATTGGACAAGGCAGACTTCAGCCTGTTAGTAGCCATTTCCATCCTGACCAGGCAGACTTTGGATTATGCTTAGCCACTTTAGCTTTCTCCCAAGGCGGACTTCAGCCTGTGTCTATCCATTTGATGCTTTGACAGGGGCGGACTTGCTCAGATTCATTGCCATTGCATTGCTTATGGCTGAAGGTGTTCACCATTATCTTGTGAGTTGAAGGTCCTCCATACTTAGGCGAATATCTCAGTTTCCTACATGATTGTTTAGGCATATCCTACCTTCACCATGATCAGATCGCCATGAATGCTTCAGATTCTTTACAAATTTCCAGATTTTCCATGAATGTTCGGTCTTTACCTCAGATTTCTCATGAGTTTCTCAGATTTTTTTCATGAATGTTCAGATTTATTGACTGGTTCTTCAAATTTTCAACCATTTTTCGAAAGATTTTATGTGATTTTTACCAGATTTTTCACCTTTTTTGAGCAAATTTTCCAGATTTTGGAACTTTTTGTGTGATTTTCCAGAATTTTACCAAAATTTCAAAAAAATTTCGAATCGATTTTCTGAGAGTTTCGTTGATCTTTTCGAACTTCTGAGTGGATTTTTGAAACTCGTGACCTTTCTAAAAATAGAAACTTTCTAAAAATAGAATTTTTTCAAAAATAGCAACTTTCCAAAATAGACCCTAAAAAATAGGGATCCCAGAATTGCCCAAAAGTGCCAAAAAAGTAGGTCCTAAAAAATAGGGGGCCCAGGGTGAGAAACCCTAAAAATTTGGAAGTGTCGGATTTGACTGAAACGACAGTCGATCTTCGTCTCCCAGGCCTTCTAAGCACGATGGTGACGTTTACGCGCTGATTCAAGCATGGATTCTTGACTTGGCTCAGATGACTCTCGGCAAACTGACTTGAAACCCTCAAAATGATGACCTCATTGTAAAAAGACAAATGATAAGCAGTTGCAACATCGAGGCAAAAAGCGAAAACAGGGGGTCCCCATTTGCAATGGGGCGATGTGTGAAATGGTCACAACACCGCGTATTGCAAGTTTTTAAGCCACCTACAATCTGATTTGTTTTGGCTTTATCTCCAATCTCCACCGCCTCTGCTCACCGACTGTAGGAGATTAACCGTTTGTGGTGGTACCTATAAATCCACTTGTATGCAACGATTTTGAGATAATTTTTGTACGAGAGATTAAATTTGTAAGAGTTCTGTAGAGTCTCATATATCTGTATTTTGGGCATTTTCAATCAATAGAAGATTTGTTTGTGTGCAGTAGCATACTTTATTTACTTGCTCTGTTTTTAATTTGCATACTCTGTTTTATTTTAATTCCCCTGCATTCTACAGTATCTCCTTGGCATGTCTAATTTATGCGATGGTGAACTCCTTCAAACTGTTCGATGATCCCCCTTTGCTAGAACATATCTCTTTTTATATCCCTGATTTTTCATGGAATGTCACCTTTCACTTCCTTCATTTGATACAAGATATGTCTCTTTGTTTGTGTTAAACGCTGCTCTTGGAGGCTTCATTAATCTCTGAAGTGTTACTTGATGTGCCCAATTAGAATCGATGCTTAACTAATTATCTCAGGTAACAAGTCGATGCCTGATAAGCAATTATCATTAGTTAATGAATCACAACTCTCAACTACTTATTCTTCCTTATTCCTCCAATCATGGCATCACCGTGTTTATTTACTAAGTTTGCAGATCTCAGTACAGACATTCTTTGTCATTCGATTATTTAGCCCATCGGTTATATGTAGAGGAAGCGGTGACTTGTATCGATTCAAGTCTTTTAATCCTTATGCTGTCTTGGGCGCCTATTGCTTGCGAATGAAAATAACACTCGTGATGGCGGAATGAGGTTAAGAGCCGTATTGACAAGGCCACGAGTTTCATGGCGCGGCTGGTGAATAATACCTAGGCGGCGGCCAAGTAAAATCCCCTGGGCTCGATGGTATATGTATCATATATGCACTTGATGATGTAGCAGGCATCTGAAATTCAGTCGTTCTTAATGAGATTGCCCATACCTAAATATACAATTTAACAAGGAAAGGAAAGGAAAGGAAAGGTCCTTTTTAAGTCCACGATACCATGAGTATATGGGACTCCTCGTACTCCCCCAATATGGGGGAGGCACCTAACTCGTGCTCCACAATACGAGGCCCTCGTACTCCCCCAATATGGGGGAGGCACCCAACTCGTGCTCCACAATACGAGGTGTACATACCCTACCCCCTGCAGGATTTGAACTTGTGACCTCCCTGTCAAGAGCACAAGTTCTCCACCATTAGGCCCACTCAGGCTGTACAGGGCCACTCAGGAGAAGTATATGTTGTTTAGAAATGTGCCCGAAGGTAACATAGGAATATCGCACCAAGAGTGAATTAATCAATATCAGGTATTAAATGTTTTTTTTTTTTTTTCAGGAATTGTAATATCTTTTATATTATATTTTATAATAAAATATTATGGTCTCTTGTTTACCACATCTGACAATTATAGTGTTATTTTATTTTAATTCTATATATATTTTCAATATTTATTTCATTATTTAAATTGTCAATATTTATATTTTAATATTTATGATATTATATATAATAATTATAATTATAATATTATCTCTTGATAATTATAATTATAACAATATTCAAGTTGTAATTATATATATATATATATATTTATTTTTTAGGGTTCCAAATCCGGGGACATGACAGATCCATAAAGAGGTAGCCAACAAAGCACAACCACAGGAAAAAGAAATGCCTCCCATTTGTAACCTTGAAAAGGGCATCTATGCACATTTTTTGTTTACACATACCGGTCACGTGCAGGACGACTGTCTTCGAAACCCCATGACACTGAAAATTTTCTTTAACTTGCACCAGCTGTAACTTTCACGTTACCGGGTGCAAAAATCACTCATTTCTTCTTTGGATTTTTTGGAGCTTTTGCAGGCTATGAGTCACTCGTTTTACCCTTGATGCACTACCTAGAAGAACAGATAATTTTTTGTTGGAAAGACGGATATTCTCCTAATTTGGTGCCTGTTTAAAATGTAAAAACCCTAAATAGTCGTGCCTTTTCTTGCTTTGAAATCTGTGAGTGCCAGCAGCTCGAATTTGAGCAATTTCTATGTACCAGATTCATTTGCATAGACATTGCAAATGAATTTACCACAACAAAATTCATAAATTTAATTGATTGCGAAACAGAACCAATAATCACTGTTTAGATACACCACCAACGCTATAATTTCATGGCAGGAATTAATAAGAAACATGCATATTAACCTTTATTAATGCTATCAGTATGAGAAAATACGAGAGCGGGAAATTGTCGGGTAATGAACCCAAAGATGTTAGAAGTGCAATCAACAGATTTGACCACGTCAATATGCTATCCAAAATCTAGTATATGCAAAATGAGGCGCAAGGTCTTATATAGCCTGTGCTCCTACCACTGCCAGCTAATTCTCTGGTTATTTAAGGTTGTAACACTGGCAGCAGTTGGTAAGTATCTAAGAGGTATAACCAATTTTGTTATGATATTCAGTGGGTGTCGAAAGAATAGAATGGATTCTACTAGTTATTACTTATTGGTATTTAAATTATGGAGGGGTTCCAGATGAACACAAGTCACCATTCAAATATTGGTACATTTGAGTGGGGGCTCATCTCATGGGAAAGGAAAGGAACAACCAATAATTTTTATGCCAGTTGTTGGAAATAACATTTTGTAGATATAGATTGGTGACACTAAACAAATGGTTCAAAATGCATTGACAAAATCCTTGCTGATGAGAGAAGTTTGAAGTTTATGAAAAAAAATGCCTGAAAAATCAGCATGTTGATTTAAATTCAATTTTCCTAGGATGTGTAAGGTACAAAATATTAAAACATATTATCTGTGAGACACAGATACACATACTGTGTGTCTTTATGTATGAAAACCTACCACAGTTTGCAATCTGATTTTAATTCTTGCATGCAATAATTTTGTCCTTATCAGGTTCTGCACTTTAGGGGTCATAATCTATGGACAAAAGGAGACACTAGGAGCTCTAGAGAAAAAATTGCCAATTGTTGGAGTAAAAAAATTAAGGACAAAAAGTTAAACAATACGAGTGTGTAGAGTATGGAAGGTGTTAGAGTAATTGGTTATTTACTTGATTAATTAAACGATCTTTGTTTAATTAATTAAAGTACCTTTTATCTCTTTACACTTAAGTTAACATTAGGTGCATAATAATTAATTGTTTTATTAATTATTAATGTGCAAACCTAGGGTTTTCATCTTTTAGGTTGTTTGACCTATATGTTGTTGAAAACATTCTATTGTATTATTCTTTTACACACTTTTTCCAGAATATACAGAGAGCATTATTTCTGTACTGTTTTTTGCATTGTTTCTCCTGTAATAGGTATTTTCGCTTGTAGAGATTACTGGGCTCCTACGAAGTTGCATTTTCTCAACTTCAACAGAAGGTGCAGCTGCATCATTTTGTTGAGCTCACGCTGCAGGAACTGCTACTTTATCTTTTTGACACAGTAAAAAAGCTCGCTAGCTGAAACAATTTTAGCTGGGAAAATTGCTTACATTAACAAAGGAAAAGATTACAATATATAGAGAAGGTAGATTACTGTAGACATTTAAGATGTCTAACTATCTCAACTACTAACTACTGTAGAAATGACCATTAACAATAGAGAATTATTATTCTAACACCCTTCCTTATGGGCAATCGTCTAACTAGCCTATAGAAAACAATCTGTAGGTTTGTTGGTCACAAATTCTTCAGAACACTTTGCTGCTGCTGAGACCCTCCCTGGATTTGCAGAATGTTAATGACCAAGAGTACCAAAAAAATCGTCTAGAAAAAAACAGAGAAGGTTGTCCCCTTCTTTGCATAACGCTTCTGCAACAAGAGACAAGATCCTGCCACTGACTCTGCCACTGAGATGAGTCTGCCACTACCCCTCCCAGAATTTGCAGAACTGCTGACCAGAAGTCATCACAAAACGTCCAACCTAACGTTGGGTAACAAAACTGTCCCTCCCTGAAACGAGAGACACACCGAAAATAGTTGCCACAATTTTGAGGATAAATTGGCAAATTGTCGAAACTTTTGCAGATGAGAACAATGCCCCAGAACAGACCACAAGAACATAGATGTGTAGATGTTCACCCTAGCAACTCTAGGTGCGACCAAAATAGACTGCAACAAAGTACGAATTTTGAGGAAAAAATTGCCAAACCCAGAAATCCAAAAATTACAAATCATCGTTTTTTCGGAAAAAAGGTCAAAACCAAATACAAGAGAGACCTCTCGAACAATAGAAACCCCGACTAAGGTATAGAGGAAAAAAAATTTAATTTTTAAGGAAAAAATTTTAATTTTAAGGAGAAAATTATAAACCCTCCCTGAATTTTTAAGGGAAAAAATTATGAAAACCCATACAAATTTTTTTTAAGGGAAAAAAAATATTAAAAAACCCATACACCGATTGTTGGCTAAAAAAACAGAGTTTGGAACCCTAGCTGCTAGAACAAATCTGTATAAAAATTGAAGCATGGAAAACGAAACACCTAGAAAAATCGGAGACCAACCCATTTGAGATCTCGAAAAAAACACCAAGAATCTGCACTCATAAAAAAATTCGGACTTACAGATATTTAGGACTAATATGCAAAGGCAGAGTAGGCAATGGTGAGAACGAATTCAAGTCATACGATCAAGGCGAGACTAGAGAAGAAAGTGGCAAAGAAGAAGGAATACAAGAAGGAGGTCAAGTGCCTGAAGGAGTATATTCAGCACCTGGCCAAACCGCTCAACTAGGATGATGCAGTAACTCCTCTTCTAAACTCCTCACAGGAAATAGCCAAGGATGTTGAAGAAGATATGGTCACGACTAGAAAAGCTAAGGAATGGATGGCAAGTAAAAGCATAGAAGCGGCTGCCTTTATGGAGAGATTGATATTAGCCTATGGACAAACTTCTTTGTTCCTTTCTAGACTTGTCATGACAGAAGTTAGGACAACCTCCAAGACATTCAGGAGAGGATCATTCCATGCCTCAGAGTACTGAAGGGAGTTCCAAAATAGGAGTTGATCGAGGGAAGATAATTGCTGCAGGCGCCACTTATGACTTCCACAATTGGTATTGGGCGTTGACAGTACAAAGTGAGGTCTTGGAAAGAGCAAGAGCTGATGGACTCAGAGTTGAGGAATAGATCAGAGAAATTCAGAGAAAGATTTACCTCATAGCTATGGATGTATTTGAGAAAGAGATTGTCTGAGAGAATGACATGCAGCTAGAAAGGGCTAAAGCACAAGGTTAAGGAGATTTTCTTCTCCACCACAGGATCAATTCTGAGACAGAACTTCACAAGAGTGGAAAACGTCTTATTCGTCTGGGATGACTTCATGAAACAAGAATTGGAATGGGAGAGTTCCTTTGTCAGATATGTTGATGACTTGGACGGGCTAGAATTCAGAATAAACATGCTGCCACAAGTCATGATGGAAGAAGTCATGACGATCGTGTCGAGGTTCGTCGAACACACTACTGCTCGAGAGGATAGGGACACACTCCCTTGAATATAGCTCGAGACACCACTTCACTCATTGTTTACTCATTGATTATTGATGTAATTTTGGGAACCCTAATTAGGGTTGATATGTATTAATCTTGACCGTTAATTTGTTTTAATCTTGGCCTTTCATTTGCTCCTAGAAACTCTATATAAACTCGTGATCTCTCATTTTCATTTTGTGAAGAAAGTGTATGAAATTGTTACATTTTGCTACTTCTGATAATAAAAGCTCTTATGCATGATTTGCTTTGAATCCCTTTTATTGTCAATTGGTTTGCAAGGTTGCATAGCTTCTTCAACATTAGATTAGAATTGAGATAGAATTTACTTTGAATGTTTGTCAAATGAATGAAAGATTTGATAGTATTGATTGGTAAAACTTAGCTCATACCTTCTTTGAATACATGATTTTTTTTCAATGCGTAAAGTTAGCCTGAGCTCATGATTGTGGATGCTTAACTTTAGTCTGGATAAGTATTGTTCAAGATATGAAAATTATAATCACACCCCTTAAAGATTGCACCCACTTTGTATAGTTGTCCCAAGGAGGGAAAGCAAAGCGTGGTTACCAATTTCACCTAATCTTTACTATCTCTTGAATTCTTAGGAGTAGATTAGAACTTCTAAACCCTCGTCCTTTTTGCATTTTTTTGAAATCCTAAACAGAAAATCCCAAAAGGAAAGAGTACTTAATGTTAAATCTGTCTAAGTCCTAAATTTGTGAAGAATTCTTTAACGTAAGTCCCTTTGTGTATTGCCAGCATATCACAATGCCCATTGAGCTTATCCACACGTCAAGACCTGACAAAAGAAACCTTGGAGTCGTCATATGATCTCAGAATCTTAGCATACGTGGTGATTTTGTTCAAGAGAGGATAGAGTGTCTTTGGACATTTTATTTTGTGTGTTCGGTGGATGATAAAACGTACACCAACATAGAATTGGCGCTAGAAGGAGGGTGAAAAACAACAAGGAATTGCTTACAAGTTAAGGCAGTAGACATGATGTAGTATGGTGTTACCGCATGAGTTCCCTTTTGATGTACCCGTTGAACAACCAGAACAAGGACCAACAGACATTATTGATCAGTTGTATTCACTAGATTGGAAGTCACAGACATACCACACTCAATTTGGACAAATAAGTTGTGTTCTCCCAGAGAAGAAGAGAAGGGAAAATGAATTGAAGAAGCAATCCAAAGGGACTTCATAAGACAAAAGATTGATTGTCTAAAACAAGCTTTTAACGAGATAGAGCGACTAGTTGCCACAAACTCATCTTCAAATCCAAGCTTTGCTAATAAGATGAAGAATGGTGCTCTTGAGCAATGTTCCTAATCCAGGCCAAGATCCTGATCTAGTGTTATAACCAAACTTGGGCTTCCATGACGAACAAGAGGACATCATTACTGAACTGTTCAACCTTGCGTGAGAAGTAAGAAGAAGTGCTCCTGATTGGTTTCAAATGCACTTTATCCTTGAAGAAGAAGAAGAAAGAGCCTGATGTATTGAGTTCAATATCCAAAGAGATCTTCTTGTTGAAAGATTTGAAGCCATTTAACGACAACAAAATCGACAGGCTAATCAACAAGCGGATCAACAAGTCCCACAGCAAGCAAATCAACCGACTCATGAAGTAGCCCCTGCACCACCTTGACAAGCTTGAAGGAAGATACATTGGATCAAATCGGTTCTTTTTCAATAGATAAATTTTGAAGAGTTACTAGATCCACTCCAAGTTCTTTCAAAGATTTTGTAGAGTTATCGCCTTATTAAAATAGACAAAGAAAGAACTTTGAAGCATCACAAAAGGGAATGTCAAGTGTAGTTGGTCCCAGTAAAGAAGCACTGAGTGAGGAAGATCCTTTTGGTCTCTTCCAAACCTCCCTGCCACATACCCTAGTTCCAAGTATTGTTCAATTGAATAATCAACAGCCTTCGGTAGTTGCACATCCAGTTCCACTAGTTCCACCAGTTCAAGTAGTCCAAGTAAATCAACCAAATGCTCCAATGGCGTGGCGTCTAGCTAATGCATCACGTATGATGTTTGCTATTTATCATGACAAGTCTAAGAACCCAAAACATTTATGTTCCAAGTTTCATAGTGGTGACTTGAACCACACTGCAGACAAGCATATCAAACTTTTCGAAGATCTCCTTCAAAACAGAGATATCCAAGAAGATGTTGCTTGTAGGTTGTTCCCCTACACATTCGATGAGGAGGCTTCTTACTGGTACATCCATTTTCCAGCTAACTCCATTCCCAATTGGCAACAAATGAAGACTACTTTCTTAGAGAAGTTCAGGGAACCAATTTCCCCATTTGATCTGTATAGGCAATTTGTGGAAGTAAAGAGGCAAGAAGATGAACCAATCAACACATTCAACAACAGGTTCCACAGGGCTTATGCGAGGTTAAGGGATCCTTACGAGTTGGATAATGCAGTAGCACTGTCGATCTATTATGAAGCTTTGGATTGTCTTACTGCCATGTTTGTAAAGTCAAAGAATCCGGCCCCAACAGACTTAAAGGAAGCATATGTTGCAACAATTATGACCAGTAATGGTCTAGGAGTAGCTATAGCTCCAGGTCCACTCAATTACTTAGGAAATGTAGCCGCCTAGAACCAAGTTCAAGATATTAATTGGGCATTGGATCATCATATGCCTATGATGAACCCAGTCCCGTCCACAAGTAATCAATTGGTCCTTCACCTAGGAGCACCTATGTCTCAAATGCTACTAGCACAACGAATATACCTTCAGAATGTGGCGACTTCAAGCTGAATTCAAGAAGAAGAGGATGAAATGAAAGAATTGATTGACCAAGTTAAGAAGTTGTCAACTGAAGTCACATATCTAAAAGGTCAGACTAGTCAAATACAAAATTTTCAAAAGAGTTATTAGTCACCTCAAGGGAGTTACCAAGGTCAAGGACACTTCAAATACTAGAGAGACAATTAAAATTATCAAACAGACAATCAAAGTTTTCAAAATAATAATTCGGGCTTCCAAAAGAAGACATGGAACAATGAGCCTAACAACGGTACTGTATCGTCACCCTTGGATAATCCGCTTGTTGACAATCATCCCGTAGACAAGGTGTTCCTAGCCGAAGTAGCATTATCAGGATGGTGCAGACTGCACAACACAAATCAACATTCCAAGCTACATTGCCATGAGTTCCAAGTAGTCGCAGATATTTTTAGGAGTGAGGAGGAATTTAGAGGAAGAAGATCCTCTAGTAACCGGATACGAATTAGT
Source organism: Sequoia sempervirens (assembly GCA_007258455.2). Classification (NCBI taxonomy): domain Eukaryota; kingdom Viridiplantae; phylum Streptophyta; class Pinopsida; order Cupressales; family Cupressaceae; genus Sequoia; species Sequoia sempervirens. The sequence goes on from VDFB02105785.1 coordinate 139,695,604, forward strand.
TCCTACACCAAGAAATGATTAGGCCCTCGTGATTGAGAGTGTCAAATTTTCACCCCAAGAGTACCCACAGTATCAACATAATCAAAGATTTCCACCTACTTCTGCAAATGGGCCAATGGAGGTGCCACAATATCAAGATGGATCAAAAACTCAAGACCCGTCAAGCTAACTAGCTACAATTAATGGTTATAGTTTCCCTCCATTGTATAACAGTGTATTGGTGGAAGGAACTAGAGAAGTGCTCCAACAGGCGTCTGGAAACCCATTCAAGATATATTAGAGGAATACTCGCCAAAATGAACCCTTGACTACATCTATTCCTCCAAACAATTTCTAGACTCCACAAAATCCAAATGCTACCAATGTGCCATCTCTTCCCAAGGATTCACCAGAATATTGCCAACAAAATTACCAGTCAAATGGAACGAGACAAGCTACTGTTCCACAATCAGAACAAACAAGACAAGTGAGCCCTCAAGTGGAGCAGGGTCAAGCACAAACAAAATATTATCCCAGAGAAGAACTAAAGAGGTTAAGTTCATACGTGTTGGAAGAATTTAAGAAGATGAAGGTCAGCCTACCTTTGATCAAGTTGATGAGAATCCCTGAGATTTGGGAAATGCTTCTGGGCAGTTTGACTGAAGCAGTTGTTCTGAGAAACACTTCACAGAATGTGCCAAATAGATGAGTACCCAATGCTCCAACAAATACAAATATTGCTGAGTTATAAGTGTCGGCGACATTTGATGCTCCCCAACAATCTCCTAATGTTGTGGGAATGACCCAAAACTCGTCTAAAAATTCAAATCAAAGAGACATGTCATCAAAAGAAGTTCTTATGGATACAGACATATTTCAAGAAGTCTTGAAAAGTGAGTGACCACAGACCCCACTAAAGAAAGAATTTATCCCAAGAGTACAAAAGGAACATAATCAAGATATCAACATAAGAAATATCCGGTAGTCTTTTACCAGGGAAAAGACGAACCCTCCCCATTTTTGTTGTTAGTCAAAATATTTGGCAAAATGTTGCACAATTTCCTAGTAGATTCCGGTGCTTCAAGCATTGTGATGCCACTAGCTATCTGCCACAGGTTAGGACCTGTGCTTGCAAGAACAAATAAGAAGGTCACTCAGTTAGACAAGACAAAAGTTTCAGTTATAGGAGAATTAAATAATATCCACATGCAATTAGTGGCAGACCCGAGAATACAAAGTTGTATTGACATTTCAATTGTGGATATTCCTGACGAGTACGATATGCTTTTGAGTAGAGATTGGTCAAGGAGGATAAATGGATATATCTCTATAGAATTTTCTCACATGTGGCTACCATGGAAAGGAGTTTCAAACCAAATAAGGATTGAAAACACATCAATGCTCAAGCTGATGATTACTAAATACAGAGAGAACAATGAAATATTGTTTCTAGAGACAAACTTAGGCTCTTATAGGCCTAGAGTAAATGAAGTTATCATGTTGCATGGATCAATTCAGGAAAGTAACTGGATGACTGATTCTAGAAATGTGCTGATTGAAAAGGGGGAAAGCTCCTAGGATAATAACGAAGGAATGTTTGGAAATTTCAGAAACTTTGTTTGGTAAAGTGTTCAAATGAAGGAAAAATTGTGCGAAAATATGCATATTCAAGATCTATTGTTGCCAAACTAGTGTCAAATCCACAATGCGGATCATTCTGAATTCAGATGTAGGATGTGCCATAAAGCCATCGAGGAGGTACAAAAAGGAATTCCACAAACATGGGGCCTTTCAAACCATGCAGAGGTCAATCGCATCGATGGCTCTACCTCAGTAAGGATACAAGAGATAGAATTTGAGCAAGATCCTCAAGAAGGAAACACGACTCCTCATACTCCATAGACCCTGCAACAGGAACAAGTTTGGATCCTTAGGTTTGATGGATCTAGATCAAAGAAAGGAGCCAGAGCTGGTTTTGAGTTAATCAGTCTGAAAGGAGAAGCATACCTTGCAACTCACAGACTAGAATTCTCCTACACGAATAACATAGCAGAGTATGAATCATTGATTCATGGGTTATTGCTAGCACTGAGCAAAGGAGCAAAAGTATTGCATGCTCTTGGAGATTCAAAGATAGTCGTGAGGCAAGTAAGGAAACATTACGTTTTCCATGATAAGAGATTAGCTCGTTACCGCAACAAAGTGTGGAATCTTATTGAGAGCTTCGATGCTTTCAATGTTCAATTTGTGAACCGATCAAACAATCAAGTAGCAAATTCCTTGGCACAAGCAGCCAGTTCACTGGAGCCACTAGCCATGGATAGTATAAGTCAGTTCATAGTGGAGCTATTGTCAATAACATCAATTCCAAACAATATCACAAATTTCCAAGTTTTTGAAGATGATGACCACATTCTTGAGTTCTTAACAAGCTTAGATGTTTTTGCAACACAGGTTATTGAGAAAGACGAGATACAAAGAGAAGTTGTTTGATGACGATGGCATCATGAATCTAAAGAGAAACATCACTCCAAGAGGAATGATACAATTGGAGAGAATATTTGACCAAGATCAAATTGATCAAATGAAGAGTCAAGGGATCGAAGGTGACCAGTACGAAAAGGTGAATCTGGAATCCAGAGAAGTGATAAAAAATGTATGCATAGGAAAAGCTTGCACAACTGAAGAAAAGGTTGGAATAATTCAGAGCATGAAGGAGTTTCCTAATGTCATAGCATGGAGCTATGAAGATTTAAGGAATTATGATTCTTCCATCATCACGCATACAATTCCGCTCAGGCTAGGAAGTAATCCATTCAGACAACGTCAAAGACTAGTTAACCCATTATTGGAACTGCACATTCATTAGGAGGTCAAGAAATTGTTAACAGCAGGAATCATATTCCTAGTGCACCACTCAACATGGGTCGCCAACCTTGTCCTAGTCCAAAAGAAAAATAGAGAAATAAGGCTATGTGTGGATTTCAGTAACTTAAACAAAGCCTCTGAAAAAGACAATTATCCTTTGCCATCACTCGATGAGGTCTTACAAATTGTCAATGGGTCACGGATGATGTCCTTTTTGGACAGATATTCTAGGTACAACCAGGTCTTTGTGGAATATGAAGATAGATTGAAAACAACATTCACAACCAAATGGGGAACCTTTGCGTACAAAAGAATGCCTTTTGGGTTAATTAATGCAGGGGCTACATTTCAGAGGGCCATGGACATCGCCTTCAGAGACTTAATTGGAAAATGCATAATCATCTATATGGATGATTTGATAGTTTTTTCGAAGAAGAGAGAAGACCACATAAAAGACTTGAGGAAGGTATTTCAAAGATGTCAGAGGTATGGGATTTCCTTAAATCCAAAGAAATGCATATTCGGGGTCATCGAAGGCAAATTATTGGGTCACTTGATCACTGAGAGAGGAATATTAATTGATCTTGAATGCATGGAGGCAATCTCAAGAATCCATTTTCCTACTAGCCAAAAGGAATTGAAATCTTTCTTTGGGAGGATCAATTTTGTCAGAAAATTTATCACCGGTTTTGCTAAGATAGTAAAACCTTTAAATGAGATGTTGAAAAAGGATGCCAAGATGGAGTGGACGCCACCAACAAAGAAAGCCTTTGAAGAAATTAAGCAGGCCATAGCTGATGCTCTTGTTTTGGTTAGCCCAGAGTATACAAAGCCTTTCTACTTATACTCCTTTGCATCAGAGTGTTCTTGTGCCTCAATTCTTACTTAGAGAACAAAAGAGAGAGATGAGCATCCCATAGCTTTCATGAGCTCACCTCTTAAGGATGTAGAATCGAGGTACCCTAGTATTGAAAAACAGGCATATGCATTGGTAAAGGCCATCAAAAATTTAAGACACTATATCTTGAGAAGTAAAGTTTTCACTATCGTTCATGATGCAACTGTCAAAATTCTCTTAATGCAAAATGAGCTTGGAGAGAGAAGAGGAAAGTGGATTGCCACTATCCAAGAATATGATATTGAGTTACAACCAATGAAGCTAGTCCGTGGGAAAGATTTGGCTCAAACAATGGCCATTGAAGGGCCTGGCTTAGTACAACGGACATATGTATTGACTGACACCTCCCCAGAGGAGCGGTATTATGATATCACTGCATATTTGATAAATCACAAGTATCCCACACAGATGAACCCAGCACAAAAGTGAGACTTCAGGGTCAAGTGCCAACGCTATATGCTCCAAGGATCAATACTTTATAGAAGGAATCACGAAGGAATTTACTTAAGATGTGTTAGAAATGATGAAGCTAAAAGAATAATGGAACATTTCCACTCTAAGTTCAGAACAAATCATGGAGGAAGTCAGGCCACAACTTATCAAATGTTAAGAGCAGGGTACTATTGGCCCTCTATTTTCAAAGATGCATATGAACATGTCAAAACCTACCACACTTGCCATATTACTACAACTTGTGAAAAGAATCCTACAATGCCACTACAACCAATCACGGAAGTGAAACCATTCGCGATGTGGGGACTTGATTTCATTGGCATGATAAATCCACTGTCTTCAGCACAACACAAATATATTTTGATTGCAATTGATTATTGCACCAGATGGTCTGAAGCACAAGCATTGAAGAATTGCACATCAGATGCAGTAATCAAGTTCTTAGAAGAGCATATCATCACTAGATTCAGTTTTCCCAAGGGTTTGATTTGTGACAATGGTTATGCGTTCACTTCCTTGAAGTTTTCCAACTCGGCATTCGATTACGGGATAACTTTGAAATTTTCCTTGAGCTATTAACCCTAGGGTAATGGGTTGGCAGAGTCCACGAATAAGAATTTGCTTAATGTAATCAAGAAGTTGCTAGATCAAAATCTGAGAGATTGGCATTCTCAACTTAGGTTTGCTCTATGGGCAGACAAAACAAGAGCCAAGAAGTCATTGGGAACCTCTCCATATCACTTAGTCTATGGGCAAGACCCTGTCTTTCCCATCCAATTGAGGATTCTGACACTAAGGTTCATGCAGGAGTGCCTAGACCTAGAAGACATAGTCCAAGAACTCTTTCACAACTCTTATTACTGGAAGAACTTAGAGATCAAGCTCTCAAGAATTTCGCAAAACATCAAGGGGTTGTTAAACGATGGTTTGATAGACGTGCAACGATAAAGTCCTTCAGAATCTCCAACTTAGTCCTTTATTGGGATAAAGCTCAGGAACGAAGAGGGGATCATGATAAATTTGATAACTTGTGTAAAGGACCGTATCAAATTGCTGAGATATTCGAAGAGAACGCATTCAGATTGAGAACTTTGACAGGGGAAGACATCCCATTGCTTGTGAACGGGCAGTTTTTGAAACATTATTTCCAACCCTGAGTTCCTTGATGGAACTTATCTGTACATAGCTAGAGTAGTTGCTTTTTTTGAGTTTTTTCTTGCTTTCCTTAGTTTAGTTGTTTTTGCTTTCCTTAGTTTAGTTGTCTTTGTTTTCCTAGATTAGTTTTCTTTCTTTAGTTTAGTTTACTTTCATTTTTCCTTAGGTTTAGTTTTTGAATAAAGAGGGTTTCCCATTTTGCGAGAAAGGTGGTGTTGTTTACACGCACACTTTGGACAGACCTTGCCTCGGTATGTTAGGACTATTCCTCAGATAAATATTTGTGGAAAATCTTCAAATCCTAGAATAATTATTTCTAAAGTATCTTAAGGTTAAGGTTAGTACTTGACTGGAAAGGAAATCATCTATTGTGTCTTGACACTGAATTTTATAGTTATTATATATTACACACTTAATGAATTCTCTGAGTCATAATGGTCTCCTAGGTGAAGTTATTGGCTAAACTACAAAGAATAATCAAAAGTCTTGCTTCAGTGCCACTATAATGCTCAAACCCATGTGAGCTTCATTGCTTACAGGCCAATGTGTGGAAATATGTAAAAGAAAAGAATATCAAAATGAACCAAAATACAAGAATGAACGAAAAATAAAAACACTTGGCTTTTGGGTGTGCGGAAATTTCTATAGGTGTACAAAAGAATCAAAAGCAAAAATAATAAATCGCCGGAAGTAGAGCAATCTCCATGAGATTATAGAAGATAACCTCGTTGGGGCTATGGACACTTGCTGGCAGCGAGGCTCTATCCAAGGATGCTTTTGGAGTTAAGACAAAAATACACAAGAAAGCCATGATGGAACCAAAGAGTCATATTGGTCTTATGAGACAAAAATGAACACCTTTGCACACACTTGCGACTGCAGGATGAAGGGTCTTGATATAGTTTAGGATTTTTCGTTCCTTTTGAGTACTCTTCTTAGCCAAGGGGTAAGTTAGTTAGAATTAATTTAAGATTTTGGATTTGAAGTAAGTACTATCTTTGGAATGTTTAGGAACATTCCCCACGTGGATTTGCTAGATGTTGTTACCTTTTCACACATCACCCCATTGCAAATGGGGACCCCCAGTGGTTTGCTTTTCTAGGGTTTTGCCTTCACGCAACAATTTCATGAAATCGTTGCTTTGAGAGTTCCGAGTCAGAGTTCTGAGTTATCACTCGAGCCAACTGGAGAATTCAAGCCCGAAATAGTGCCTAAATTTCATGGAAATGCTCAGAAGGTCTGGAAGATGAGGATTGCCTATGCTTTGAGTCAATTCTGATACTTCCTATTTTTTAGGTATTTTTGCTTTTTTTTTGTTTTTTTCATTTTGGCATTTTTGGACCAATCTGAGATCCTTATTTTTTAGGGATTTTGTTTTTTCTATTTTTAGAAAGTCAACCCTGGTCATGGAGTCAACATTTCCATTTTTAGAATCAAAATTCAGGCCACCAAAGGTAAAAATAAAGCAAAAATCAAGTGAGAATCAAAAGAAAATAAAAAAATCATGAAAAATCAAGGCATATGGCGAGGGGTTTGATGATCTAGAAAAAGAAAAACATGAAATTCATGGTGATCAAGGATGAAAAATGGTATAAGTCTTGAGAAATTCGCCCATGGAGATGTCAAAGACAATGGCAAGTCCACTTGGAAGAAGCAATGAGAATGGAAAGACCTTCCCAAAGTCCGCCCCACCTCTTGGCATGAAGATTACAAAGTCCATCATAGAGAAGATGAGGAATGGCAGGAACTTCTTAAAGTCCATCCTTCACATGGAAAGAAACACATGAAGTCTGCCCTTGGACTAGGAAGAAAGATGGCAAGCCAAGGAGAAAGTCCGCCCACCATTTGGAATGAAATTTATGAAGTCCGCCACCTCTTGCAATGAAACTTACCAAGATCACCATCAAGTGGATAGGAAAACATGAAGTCCACGCTTACAAGAAAAGTGGCAAGCATGACTTAAAGTCGACCCACCTTGAATGGATATGGAAACAAATTCATAAAGTTCGCCATAAGGAAAAAGGAGGCCATAAAGTCCAACTTTGCCTAAGAAATAAGGTCCAAGCATGAGTAAAGTTTGATTTTGGCATAAGAGAATTAAAATTCATTGGCAAAATGACTAGAAAATCCGACTTGGCTAGGAAAAGCAATGTCTAAGACACTTAAGAAGTTTTCCCTTAGACATGAAACGTGGCGAAGATGCTTCAAAGTTCGCCCTAGCTAAAGGAGAATAACTTGGAAATAATTAATTAGCCATGGGTAGATTAAAATTTGACATAATTAAATGATTTCGCCATTAGTAAGAGATTTAGAGGGTTGGAAAAATTAAATTTAACACATTGAACATTTGATATTTTTCCAATGTTTGAAATAAAAATTCAATACATAGGCAAATTTTTGAGCTCAGAGAAAGGAAGAAAATCTTGGCTAAAGATGGCGCTTGGATAAGCTTGCCATGAGGATTTTTGAAGAAAAATAGAAACTTGCTTTGATGAAGAGGAGAAAACAAGTGTAAAAAGATGAAATTACTAAAACAAAATCAAACTCTTCAGCCTTATAATGAGTTTCAGCAACTCATTCTTCACAAGTTCGATTGAAGAGAAGTTAAGCTCTCTCAGAATTGCAAGAATATTGAAGGAAAAATCATTTTTTCTCAGTGGATGAGTAAATTCTTAAGTTGGAGGACGTGATTGTTGAGGAAGTAAATTGGAACTCTTGGCTGAAAGGCATACCTCTCAACAAATAGGCGCATTCTTTTCTTGGATTTTTGATTAAATTTTCAGAGGTTGAATATTTGTAGCTAGGGGATATTTCCAAAGGTTTAAAATTCGGTTGGCCAAGTTCGTTATTCCTCTTATTCGGTCGCTCTGGCCAAGTTCTGGAAAAAACTTAATCAAGTACGCCCATTTTCAGCTTGCATTTTCATAGAAATTTATCTTTTTAACAAGCTGAAAGTAAAAAAAAATTGAGTAAAGGTCCAAAAAAACTAGATTTAAAAGTCGCCGCACTAATGTTAATTCTTTTTATTTATTGCAAGTTAATGGCCACCCAGGGATAACCATCAAGAAAGGCACAGATGAAGTTTTCCAGCAAAGGATTGCAGCGAGAGTCAAAAATTAATTCTAAGTGGAAAAATATTACAAATATTGATATCGGGCATGTGGACTTCACATAATTCAAGAAGAGGATGTACAGACACAATGGATTGCCAACACCAATTGCTCATTGGATGGAGAGGAATGACATCTTCCAGGTAGTCAGATTTCCACCAGTAGTAGAATGTGTTGAATTGATGGTGGAGTGCGCCATCCATTATGATGCGCAGGAGAGGCAGAATATTGCACTTGATGGGAGGATATTAGCTCATCTCAGAGAAATGGCAATCTAGGAAGCATTTGGCATCCTGACACACCATCAGACTTTATATAAAACTAAGGACGATGCTAGAAAGTTAGATGAAGACTAGTTTGAACTCTGTGCCACAAACATTAACAAGTCCTGGCTGGAAAAACCAAGGGCCTTTGCCCAGAAAATGCCGAAGAAGTTGTGTCATACAGACTTCAAGGAGGACTATGGGGACATTATTTTGTTGTTAAACAGAATAGCCGACAATCCACGAGGCGCGCCTTTTGAGACGTGGATGTACTATTTCATGGATGAAATCACCTCTGGCATTAGGATGTTCAACTAGTCCTAGATGATTAGTGATAATCTCCATGAGCAACTAACTAATCTGGAAAAGGAAAAATAATTCCACATGAGCTCCTATATCATTTTTCTAGTTGCCCAGGACTTATAGATATTCAAGACTAATATGCAAAGGTAGAGTAGGCAATGCTGAGAACGAATTCAAGTCATATGACTATTACCCACAGTGGCAACTCAGAGAGAAATCTCACTTCAGGCGGGCACATGATGCTTTTGTCATGTACATTACCAAAATACTCGAAGGAGGAACTCACCAGAGGCTAACTCATGAAGCCAAAAGCTTGATTAGCAAATATGGATCCTGATTTATCCAGTTTCCAAGGTTCACATACATAAGGATCCAGGGATTCACTGGAAATCCTTACCGGCTTCCAATCTATCCTACAAATAGGATGATTTTGCTAGAGGTCCTTAGATAGCTCGAGACTCTCCAAAGGCCAAAGCAGAAGGCAGCTACCACATTCCCCTTCTTCATTGGAAACATGTTGGAGTCCTTTCCATCGACACAAGCAGCTAAAAGTGCTAGGCTGGAAATATAGTGGTATTTGTTCATGACTTATCAGTCCAGGGCCAACTTTGATCCTCATAACCACATTCAGACCATGGATGGAAAAATATATAAGCATAAAGTAGACTTGGAGGATTTCTGGGTGAATGTTGAAGATGAGTATAAAGTCAGGAAAAGGTTATGGTCTAGATTGCCAGTGAATTTGATGAGAGTGACTGAATTTTTCCGAGTGCCTAATCAGTTGGAAGATGATGGAGAATATGTCCAATTGTGCTTCAATGAGGGCTGGCCTCTTCCTGCAGTGAAGTGGTCAGAGCCCGAGCTTTCAGATTTGACCACATTATTGAGGTTGGTGACCAAGTATTCTCAGTGGTGGGTTGACCAACAAACCCAGGAGTTGAGATGGAAAATAATGACGCTCACTTATGACTTGCTGAGTGAGATAGAATCATACTCCTCAAATGTAGGCGCATCCCATAGTGCCGAGTTGATTGAAATTACCCATTCCGAGAAGATGAAGGAAGCAACTACGAACGTAGAACCTGTTCAAAAGAGACAAAGGGTGGAGCCATCTCATTCCGTTGCATCTAGAAATATTGATGAGATAGTGGCTACTCCAGACGAATCCTTGGCCAATATGATGATTTCTTGTCCAATTCATGAGGGGAATATTGAGCCGATCTAGCTAGATGATGATGAGCCCCCATCTCCTACAGGCACATAAATACTTGGTTCGGAGGATAAAATGGATATCTAGAATGATCAATTCAAAGAAGGTATGATTTCCACTCTTAAGGGAATTTTGGATACTCTAGGTGGAGAAAATATTTAGGAAGAGGACGACATTGAACAACCCACAATTCCTGACTGGTTGAAGGAAAGATTGAAGATACAAGTGCTAGTTGAGATTTAGGAGGAAGACGATGCTACAGACTTCTTGGCTAGGTTAGAACAAGTTGCTGTAAAGAAGCCCACCAAGAAATTCTCCATGATCTAGATGGATGAAGTTGGCTGCCATTCCTTATAGATTGCAGTGCGAACAGTTGATTAAACACAGGATGAAATTGCTCCCCATGAGTATGCCATTACCACTATAGACTTGTGCACAACAACAAAAGGCCAGTAAGTTGAAGAGTTGGATAACTTAGTCTCTACTATCAAGGTGAGATTGGAAAAGGAAGTGGTGAAGAAGGAATACAAGAAGGAGGTCAAGTGCCTGGAGGAGTATATTTAGCACTTGACCAAACCGCTCAACCAGGATGATGCAGTAGCTCCTCTTCTAAACTCCTCACAGGAAACAACTGAGGATGTTGAAGAAGATATGGTCACGACTAGAGAAGCTAAGGAATGGATGGCAAGTAAAAGCCCAGAAGCGGTTGCTTTATGGAGAGATTGACATTGGCCTATGGACATACTTCCTTGTTCCTTTCTAGACTCGTCATGACAGAAGTTTGGGACAACCTCTAGGACATTCAAGAGAGGATCATTCCATGCCTCAGACTACTGAAGGGAGTTCCAAAACATGAGTTGATCGAGGGAAGATAATTGCTGCAGGCGCCACTTATGACTTCCACAATTGGTATTGGGCGTTGATAGTACGGAGCGAGGTCTTGGAAAGAGCAAGAGCTGATGGACTCAGAGTTGAGGAATAGATCAAAGAAATTCAAAGAAAGATTTGCCTCATAGCTACAAATGTATTTGAGAAAGAGATTGTCCGAGAGAATGACATGTAGCTAGAAAGGCTAAAGCACAAGGTTAAGGAGATTTTCTTCCCCACCACAGGATCAACTCTGAGATAGAACTTCACAAGAGTGGTGAACCTCTTATCCATCTGGGATGACTTCATGAAACAATAATTGGAATGGGAGAGTGCCTTTATCGGATATGCTGAGGACTTGGATAGGCTGGAGTTCAGAATAAACATGCTGCCATGAGTCACGATGGAAGAAGTCATCACGATCATGTCCAGGTTCGTCCAACACACTGCTGCTTGAGAGGATAGGGACACACTCCCTTGAAAATAGCTCAAGACGCCACTTCACTCATTGTTTACTCATTGATTACTGATGTCATTTTGGGAAACCTTGATTAGGGTTGATATCGATTAATCTCAACTGTTAATTTTTTTAAATTTTGGCCTTTCATTTGCTCTTAGAAACTCTATATAAAATCTTGATCTCTCATTTTCGTTTTGTGAAGAAAGTGTATGAAATTGTTGCGTTTTGCTACTTCTGATAATAGAAGCTCTTATGCATGATTTGCTTTGAATCCCTTTTATTGTCAAGTGGTTTGTAAGGTTGCATAGCTTCTTCAACATAGATTAGAATTAAGATAGAATTTGCTTTGAATGTTTGTTAAATGAATGAAAAATCTGATAGTATTGATTGGTGAAACTTAGCTCATACTTTCTTTGAATGAATGATTTGTATTCAAGGTTTAAAGTTAGCCTAAGCTCATGATTGCGGATGCTTAACTTTATTTTGGATAAGTATTGTTCAAGACATGAAAATTATAATCACACCCCTTGAATATTACACCCACTTTGTATAGTTGTCCCCAAGGAGGTGAAGCAAAGCGTGGTTACTAGTTTCACCTAATCTTTACCATCTCTTGAATTCTTAGGAGTATATTAGAACTTCTAAACCGTCGTCTTTTTTGCATTTTTTGAAACCCTAAACAAAATATCCCAAAAAGAAAGATTACTTAATGTTAAATCTGTCTAAGTCTTAAACTTGTGAAGAATTCTTTAACGTAAGTCCCTTTGTGTATTACCAACATATCGCAATGCCCATTGAGCTTATCCACACCTCAAGACTTGACAAAAGAAACCTTGGAGTCGCCATATGATCTTCTCACAATCTTAGCATACGCGGTGATTTTGTTCAAGAGAGGATAGAGTGTCTTTGGACATTCTATTCTATGTATTCAGTGGATGATAAAACGTACACTAACAGGACTTAAGATTCCACTTTTGAATTTTTAGAAATTCAAAAGTGGATTCATTCGCTATGGGTGGTGAATGAGTCCCATTGCTAGGCCTTATTTTGGTTTTCTGCATTTTTTGATACCCATTTGTCTGAAACGAGCTCCAGTTCAGTTTTTTAGAACTCGGACTGATTTGCCGAGAATGGCGAATGAGTCCCACCAGGCCTAAAAATTAGGATCAGCAGCATTTCAAATGTCATTTCTAGTTTTCATCAAGATCTTAGGTGCACACTTTCAGTTTCATCCATTTCTGTTTAGTTTTGTTCACTTTTCTAGGTGTTTTTGTATTACACAATGTGTTTTCAAGCAAACTACATTTCTTAGGTTTTACATTAATAATCAATCAATTTTATCAGTTTATTGCACTTAGATCATTGCATTTGTCTTAATTCCATCTTACATATCTTAGTTTGAGTGAACCAGCTAGATTTTTGGTGTGGGATTTGTCTCTTTCCATTAGGTGAAAGACTCTAATTGAGCAAAAGAGACATAGCATTCCTAACCATTAAAATCTTTGGTTCAGGTTCAAGAGGTGTCATAGGAGGTAGGTGCACCAAATTAGTTTTGAGGCAACTACTAAAGAAGGCTATAGAGAGACTTAGACAGTTTGGTAAAATGTCTTCATCTCTAGGGTGGAGTAGTAGAGACAACCAATGTAGGAGGAGTTGTAATAATATTTTAATTTTTTTTGAAGAATTTATTATTATTATTCTTTTTATAGTCGAAGAGAATGAAAAATCTCTAGAAGTACTAATGGGAGTTTGTGAGGTTGGAGTATCAAATTGACTAATCGACTACTAATAATTGTGGAGTATTGTACACAAATGTGCAAATGAAGAATATCTCATTAATAAAATCTTGTCCCATATCAAAGGTTGTATATTTCTAATAAAACCTTGTTACAAATCTAATTGAGTAGCACACAAGGTATTTGAGAGAATAGAGATTGATAACAGAAAATAAAATCAGTCACTTTCTTGTTAACCACTTGCTTATAATGAATGAGGTCAGTAAATGTGACCTATGGTCCAATGTTAGCTTCGAAGTGTTGAAGAAATTGGTTTACTAGTTGATCAAAGGAGTTAATAGAATAGTCAACAAGGGAGTAGAACCAATCCAACGTGGTGTTCTTTGGGGACCACGGGAAAATTTTAGCTACAACTAATCCTAAAAAATAAACCACTAAAAAATGCGGTAAAAATAGATAGTTGCGTTTGTGGGTTGCCTTTTTCATTGTATTTATTGAGTCTTCGCACCTCAAAACCAATTAATAGGGGTGCGACAAGAATAAGTAGTGATAGCGAACTGCGTCTATATTATGGCAGAAGAAGAGGTTGAGTGGATGTCGTAGAAAGGGAGGCAAGTTGTTCTTGCAGCTACCTAACATTTTGCATTAATTATTTATTATTGGATCTACAAAATATAAAAGGGGTTGAAAAACAGTTGAAGTGTATGTAGATGAAGTGTGAGAGCCAATAGGTAAAGAGGTGCCAACATGCATGCCATAAAGACCTAAGTTCATAAAACAGAAGGAATAGGATGCCCAACAGATGAGGCATTTAATGCCTTTGACTAGGCTATACTAGTAGCAATATTTAAATTAGATACCTAATGAATGGTGGAAATCAACATAGGCACAAACAACTAAGTACCGGTAGTATTAGAATTGGCATTATTCAGGTTTGCAAGAACAGTAGTTTAAGCATATACATTGTTGTGCATGATGTGTGCTAGCCTCCACAAGTACTCGATACCATCAAAATGATTTTGGAACATATTTTTTATGCCTTCGACCAGAGGCATGACATCACTAGACATAGTCTCTCCCTCCAGTTGCTTTTTAAAATCAATCAAATGCTGACTGACATCATGCAATTGATTATTGGAGACCTGCAAGGTGACCTCATGGTTGAAAAAAGTTTCTACATCAAAGCCCAAAGAGGGAGAACAAATTGCACAGTTATTTGAGACGTAGAAGGCATTCTAGTAGTGAAATATTCATAGTGAGAACGTGTAAAATCAAGACAAATTCTTAAGGGAGTGTTTGTTGCACAAGAATCATCTTTAAACTTGTAAGACTCCTTTAAAATACGTTGTCTGAATGGGAGGATTCGGTTGTAAAACTCATAAATAGTTTGACAACACACAATCTCAAAATAAGAAAATACAAAGTCAATGGAAGCTTGGTTTGAGTTTTATGAACTTAAGAGTGTTGTCTAGAACGTTAGGTTCATCAAAATGTAAGGCAAACATCAACTCTCCTAAAAAAGTTTAGCTTTCTTTAAGAGTGATCTCAAACTATTATATTAGAGTTAACCAACCAAAGTTTCTGTTAAACTAATCTACATTTTAGATTGTGTTGATTAACTATTTATAGTGTTTTAACCTTTCAAATGAAGAGTATGTTTTAGAGAAGTAAGCTAAAACACTTGCATATCTGAACTAGTGAAAATAATAGAAAATAGAGAAATTGAAATGAATTTTAATTACAGAAATGAAATATATAGGAATGGAGGAACTTGGGAGAAATTTGGAGTTCAGTAGCACAAACACTAGTGGTTTGTGTGGACGTCTACGTGATGTATTGCTGTCCTGTATAACTGAAAAACCAAAGTATAGTTCTGCTCATGAAAATAAATGTACTGAGGACGAAAACAGAGAAGTATGATAGAATATTAGAAAACAAAATAATAAACTAATAGAAATATAGACTATTTTATTGACAAAATTGCATGAAATAACAAAGAGATCACCAAAGAAGTTGTAGATTCAGGATTTCTTTTTGAAGGAGATCTACTACAGTATTAAAAAGGAGAAATAAAATATTTTGGGTAATTGTTTAGGGGCTTGTCTCAGTTAAGCGTAGTTCTACCTCAATGAATAGCCTTGTTTTTTAATAGATTTTTAAAATATAAATATAAATATAATGCAATATGAAATGCAAGATATCAATATCAAATGTATTCTTAAATGCGAGAATTGTTAGCACCTGGTAATCACAAATAGAGATAATAAAACACAAAAAAGGAGAAGAAATAACAAAACAAGAATAATGTCACCTTGAAGGCTTGAAATAGCCAAGAACAACACTGCTAACTAGCAAGAATTGCTACCACTGCTCCACGAATATCACAAATGAGCTATTAACTTTCATATGCACCAAAGATTGAATAGAGTTTAATAGAATAACATTGGAGATTGTTGGTTTGCTTGTAGAGCTTCAAAATTGCCTAGAGAAGTGATAGAGAATGGAAAAACCAAGAATGATAGAAATAGAGATTAAAAAATTGGAAACAATGAAAGGAACAAGGGTTGAATAATTATGGAATATGCCAGAGCTGTTACCTTCTGAAGTGCCAATTATGACAGCGAGAATGTCAACTCGAAACATCATTGGGGCTATGAATTTTCGTGGGATGTTAGCACATCAAGTGGATGTCCCCAAGCGGTCCCATTTGGACAATTCAAACACATAAAACATCTAAAAGGCTACAAACATCAAAAGGATCATAGAAAATATAACAGAAAGGTTCTAACATCTTGGCATTAGGATAATTCAAACTAACACAAGGGTATTAAACTTTGGACGTTATAGGTAGGACATAGGATCACCCACATTCACAGTTACAAGTCTAACTCCATTTTGTACCAAGCAGAGGCATACCACTCACGAAAAAGCACAATAAAAACAAAACCCAATATCTATGCTACCCAATTAATATACATTTTTGTGAGTCATTAAAAGCTTCCACAAATGCCATCCATGTATTTTGTTCTCCGGTGTAATAAGTATTACCTAGAAAAGAAGCTGATTAATGGTGTGGTTGGTATTCATGTTTTATATATATATTTATAAATAAAAGGATGTTTGATGAGATGAAGAAGCCATGACCATTGCTAGAACATGTTATATCCAGGTTGCGCATGCTAGTGAAAACACTCAAGTGAATTGGAATGGAATGATCTTGGTAAGGCCATTTGACATGTCAAATCTAGAAACTGGATTTAGAGTAGGCAGCCAACAACTACTTTTTCACTCGTTTGGATGAAACTTGAGCACAGCAGATTACACCATCTTGCATGAGCCATTTTAGATAAATAAGAAAAGCCAAATTGAAAAAAATGAATATGAAAATTGGCATGTCTCATCAATGCTACCCAACCTTAGGTGCTTGTGCAAAAGCTGTGCAACAACATTGTAAGATTTCTATTGGATACTACTATCAGACACATTTGAAAGTTTCAATCCTTTGCTACCTTCTCCCAATTTGTTTTTGCTTTTTGGAAATCGAAACTCAAATTTTGTGGCTTAACATGTCTCTATAGATGATCAATCTAACTTTCGTAAATAAAGAACAACTCAGGGTCAACAAGGATCTCACAAAACAAGTCAATATTTTATAATCCCAGCTGCAAAAATGGAAGGGAAACACAATGATCTGAACTCCAAGATTTCCTATATAGCTAACGATTTCAAAGTGTGATTATAATGGTTTTGAAAATGTATATATTTTTTTGTTGGGTGCTCTCCCTTAAGAACATGCTCTGTTTTATACTGTTGTTTTTGTCTGCACTTTGGTTATACACTACTTCCTCATCCTCTTTTCACTTGCGAACCGTGGTTTGTAACTAGCCTCTTATAGACTGTTGTTTCCAACTGCTACTTTGTTATTCCTTGCTGCTATTTCATGTGGACTATTTAGTTTGATCTGCTTGCCAATATGAGCTTGAACGCCTGTGGATCAACACAATTGAAAAGGTTCGTGCATTACTTCTAGAAGTCAGTCTAGCTACAAGTGTACGAAGGAAAATAAGGATCTAAAAGGAATTGTTATGTTAGATAAGTGAATCAGAAAATGTAACAGCAGAAGAACTCATTCTAATTGATTTTTCATTAATATATTATAAATTTATAGGAGAGGAAGACTCCACGGTCTTTCTATAAAATAAGTAAATAGTTGACAGCTAATTGAAGCTGTTTGACAACAATCTGAATTGATGATAATAAACTGGACACTTCATTCTACACTAACTAACAGTCCACTGTTACACCTGTTTATGTTGGAGTGTATATTCCAACACCCCCTCTTAATGCTGCAACACTAAACAGAACAATAAAAGATACGTTATGTAGAAGCTATTCTATGAAAACTGTTAGTGTTTGTAGCTTAGGGAGATATTTTTCCTAAGTAAAAATAATAAATAATTAATAAGGCAAGTTGGCCTTAATCACAAATTATATTATTTTTGTTTTCTTTAAGTGGCCGACCAAGTGAAGAGTCACTTTGCTTTTGAAGAGTCTCCTTGCATTGTATATATAGAAGGAGATGTTCATCCATTTGATAATCAATCAATTCAATCATTTCTTTCTCACCTCTACTAGAAGTTCGCCATTCCATTTGCAGCAGATCAGATTTCAAGGGGAAGCATATTTATTTGTACTTAGCATCAAGGAGTGATGCTATTCTTCATTGTAATAATTCAACCTTGAGTAAGGCCAGACTTGTAAAGCAGATTTCTGCTCTTGTTCATTTTATATCTATATATAAGAGATATATATTTTGCTGGGTTTTTCTCCCTCAAGTAGGAGGGTTTTTCCAGGGTAAAAGTGTTGTGTTTATTGTTCATGTGTTGTTGTATTTTTGCCTATTGCAAATCTGATCTTAAAACTAACATGGTATTAGAGCAGGTCTAAGAAAAGATCCGATTATATTTGGTTAAACAAAAACTTAGTTTGAAAGAAATGATTGAACCCACAGGCATGTTCGATGCACAAATAAATGTTCAATGTGGTTGTAGTGGTGATGTATGGAGTGTTGACTCCTATGGTATTTGCTGAGTCTCCTATGATGACTTCTCTTAATGCGATTTCCGATTATTGATTCAATTGAGTTGTGGGATTTTTTGGAAGTCCGTTGCAGTGTAATTTTGAAACTACTTCTTGCTTGGAATAGTTATCACCAGTATAATGATCATTTGGTGATAGGAATAGAAAACAATTAATATCGAGGGAAGCTTGTTTTGTAGGCTTGAAGCATTGTATTTAATTGAAGCCTCATATTAAGGGTGGCTTGAATAAGTCTGAGCTAGTTAGTCAACACCAAAATTAAATAAGAATAGGTCGACTTCAAGATTTCTGTTACTTATACATCTTTCCGCCAATATGCAAATTGCCTAAAGAATGTGTAAAGGCTATTTAATATATTTTATGCTATGTGAGCACCGTGAGTCCTAGCATGAAGCAAGGAAAAGAATCGTGGATTGTTAATTCTGAAGTGCCACATAGTTTTTCATTGCAACAATTAAGAGGATGAACCATATATTTATGGGGAATCGAATAGTAAAAAAAAAAAAAGGAGTTGAAGATTCTTTTAAGAAATTCATGGCAAAGAGGCAACAGTAGAATTGACCAACTGGTAGGGAAAAGACCATCATGGGATATTATATGGTCCAATCTGCATATAATTTAGAACACATGAATGGAAGGAGGGAATGGCATTTTGGAGCATTGTTGAATGAAGAGCAACCATCTTGGAGTATCGTAACAGTAAAGGAGTATTGCAGTTAAAAGAGGAATCGTAGCAGTTCATAAATATTGCGTAGTTCTGAAAATGTTTTTTCTGAAGTTGCAAATAGTTTTGAATCATTCTATAGCAGCAGATTTGCATCTTCAGGTGCAAAGATCAGGAAAGAAAAGTGGTGGATTGTGAGAAAGATTAATCAATAAAGAGATAAGTATTTCATATCCTTGAATAATGTTCTTATGTAGTTATTAATTCATGCAATGACATTGGTATTTCTCTTCAGGATAGATTAATTCTTTGAACTATTAGTAATCTCTCTAAAAATGCTTCTAGGACGGATTGAGGAGCAAAAGGATGATGAGAGATTGCATTCAAGAGAGGAAGAGCTTGATGCATCCTGTGAGGAAGTCACGCAGGCTGAAGAATGGATACACAACTTGCCGCTATGGGACTATGTTGGTGGCACATAACTGGAGACATCTCTCGAAGAGGAAGAACCTATAGATTGTCATTGCGATTAGTTTCTTCGAAGAGGAGGAAATAACATTTAGAGGGAATTTGACAAACCAATAGAGGCAACCTTGGACGAGGAGGTCAGTAGGCTGATGCAAGAACTTGAAGCTTCAGAGGAAGTCACATCATCATGAAGATCTGTTGTAATGTATATTTCTCTATGAGGGAGAAGTATGAGGTGAAAGCCCTTGTAGTGTCTATTTCTCTGTGATGGAGAAATATGAGGTGAAAGCCCTTGTAGTGTATATTTCTCTGAGATGGAGAAATATGAGGTGCGAGCCCTTGTTCATCTTTGAGATTGAGATGAGATGCCATGTTGAGAGACTCCATGATGACATCACGTTGAGAGACTCTGTGATGAACCCTTTGTACTTGTTTTTTTTCCATACATGGGAGTAGCCATGGTAGACGTCATGTGTAGAGACTCCATGATGACATCATGTTGAGAGACTCCATGATGGGCGCTTGTACATGTATTTCTTTCCACACATGAGAGTAGCCATGGTGGACATGATGTTGAGAGGCTCCATGACGTCATCACGTTGAGAGACTTCGTGATGAACCTTTGTGCTTTCCACAAATGGGTGTAGCCATTGTGGGCGTCATGTTGAGAGATTCCATGACGAGGATATTTAGAAAATACCTCCCTAGTTAAGAGGGAGTGTTAGTGTTTGTAGCTTAGGGAGATATTTTCTCCTAAGTAAAAATAATAAATAATTAATAAGGCAAGCTGACCTTAATCAAAAATTATATTATTTTTTTTTTCTTTAAGTGGCCGACCAAGTGAAGAGTAATCTTGCTTGTGAAGAGTCTCCTTGCATTGTATACATAGAAGGAGATGTTCATCCATTTGATAATCAATCAATTCAATCACTTCTTTCTCACCTCTACCAGAAGTTTTCCATTCCATTTACAGCAGATCAGACTTCAAGGGGAAGCATATTTATTTGTACTTAGCATCAAGGAGTGATGCTATTATTCATTGTAATAATTTAGCCTTGAGTAAGGCCAGACTTGTAAAACAGATTTATGGTCTTGTTCATCTGATATCTATATATAAGAGATATATATTTTTCTAGGTTTTTCTCCCTTGAGTAGGAGGGTTTTCCGAGGGTAAAAGTGCAGTGTTTATTGTTCATGTGTTGTATTTCTACCTATTGCAAATCTGATCTTAAAACTAACAAAAACAATTCTCAGACTAGTAGGAATTCTTCAAGATGCTTCCAAGTATAGTCAAGAGTTGTAACCCAAGTTCCCAACATCATTGGACACCATTTGCACATGAAGTGTCTCATTGCTCTTGTAAAGGTATGATGCTGAACTTCTAGATCTTGGATCTCCCTTGAAGTATTGGACATCAATTCTCACATGTGTGTCTCATAACCCCAATGAGGTATAGTTACTTTGATTCATAATCACCTCAGACTATTGAGCATTTAACTATTCTCTATTGCATCCCTCCCTTTCTTTGAAATAGGACAAGTGCCTTATCTTCAATAAAATCATCATCACTACCAATATCTGGTGGTTTCTTTGTAGGCCTGATCACACACAATAGTCTATGCATTGATCATTTGACACTGCCCAAAGCAAAAGGCTTCCATGAAGTTTCAATGCTCTAGTAACAACGCTTATTGTAATGTCCCCTTTTTCATGAGCAATGGAGTTTAGAGGAATTAGCCTATTCTTGATCCTCGTAGGCTAATGGGACTTGCTAAGAGGATCGTTTGGCAGATACCCAGTTGATTGGTTGGCTCATTTTGTGACTTTATGAAGGTTTTCCTAGTATCATCATGGATATTTCTATTTTTGGAAACCTTTATTTTATATTATAATGTTATATTGCACTTTAAGAGTTGGGTTATATTTTATATTAGTATAAAGTGCAATATTAAAATATTAAAATAATAAAATAATATTTCTTCTAGAAGCTGACTTGGAAAAGTTCTGAAAAAGAATAAATAGACATTGAGGGCTCATTTCCTATCATCCAAATTTGTTGTTGTTGATGTTTGATGTTCGATGGGGGTTTCTGCAATTGTCTTTGGCCATTGAGAACGATAACTCTTAATTAGTGAACAATTTTGAGGTTGTGAAATATCACTTGAATTATTGCAGTTGGGAGAAAGTTACTTCAAACTTTCTATTTGAGCTTCATTGTTAAAACTTAGTGGCCTTGGACCAAATTTTTGTATGGTTTGATTTGGAGCATTGTTGGAGAAATTTTGTTTGGAGTCTTCATCCATTTTGCTATCCAAGCAGGTCGATTAACATACTAAGATTTTGTATCACTAATTTCCAGATTCATAGCAGCTAGGAGGTGCCATCGAATTTATTCATGGAGGCTCTTGTGTGCAGCGATTTTCTTCTCTATTTGGAGCGCTCACTTTTTGGACATCTTATGGTGGTTTTTGGAGCTTAAGAAGTAACTTGGAGGCAGTATATTATTAATATAACTTTCTGATTGCAAGCAGCAGGGGTAGCCAGTTAGGAGGTACAAATTTATTCAAGGAGCTCTTAAAAAATTCTTAAAATATTTCTGAGTCATTGGGGAACCATTTGAAGACAAAGCGCTGCCTTGCTGGAGTCAAAGAATGTGACATAGAAGAAAATCGAACTTTTATGTGTGGCTACCATGACATCTCAGAACTAAGGTTGCTGTTATAGGGTTTGATTTGGCTAGGAAAGAGCATATTTCAGATCATTGAAGGCTGCCATTTCTTCATCAATACAACAGGTCCCTCTTGTTGTTAGTATATTGCTTTAGATCTATGTTTGCATATAGGCATGTGCTGCTGATTTGATCAGCTCTTTAGCATTGTAATAATCAGACATTCATAGTTGCATTAGCTTGTATTTAGTTGCTGCTGTAGATAGTCATTGTAATCAGATTTGGGCATTGTAGTAGATTCATATTGCAAACCAAGAGTCTTGGCATGATTACATTCTCTTTACATTCAATTAATGGAGTTATAAATTGCAGTAATATGTTGTTATTTCAATTGTATGCTTAATGTTTGATCAAATGTCAAGTGGTTGTAGATGTTATTATCAGCATATAGGTTGCATACAAACTGTTTGTTAAAATACCAATTGACTGTAGGTGATCATTTCTCATGCTTAGTTTATATATATGCATTGAATATTGCCAAAATAAGTTGCACATTCATGTTAAGACATTGTTTAGACAAATTAGAATCATTTGCAAACATTCTCATTGTTGTCAAGTGAAGGAAATAGTTATTAAAGCAAACTGAAATGTTATATCAGTCATATGACCCTTGTATGTAAAGTGTTTGACGAAATTTCCAAAGCCAAAAATCATAAGTTTTCAATCAGATTTGAGCAGGGTCATTACAGTTATCGATCTCTTTAACTAAAACAACAACTCCTATCACTATTCAATGATTTTATCTATGTATATTCTCCTAACAGCGACATTACAAAGGAGACAAAATTGTGGTGGTTCTGATACCAAATTAGAAAATGCAACAGCAGAAGAACTCATTCCAATTGATTTTTCATTAACATATTACAAATTTATAGGAGAAGACTCAATGGTCTTCCCATAAAATAGGTAAATAGTTGACAGCTAACTGAAGTTGTTTGACAAGAAACTGAATTGATGACAACAAACTGGATACCTCATTCTACACTAACTAATAGTTTTCTATTACACCTGTTTATGTTGGAGTGTATATTCCAACAAGGTGCTCTATATTTTTTTATGTTTGAAAGTTTGTATTTTGATCAATAGTTTGTATGGGATCAATTATGTTAGTTGATTAGAGAATTTCGTATTTTTTCAATTTTTTCTCTGGTGTTTTAAAACACTCATGCTTATCTTTTACATGATTTCATGCAATGTGTAAAATTGCTTTGGGTGTGCTTATTTAGATTTGCACATGCTTAAGTGTGAAGTAAGATTGATTATTGAAAAAGGATTTGAATTTGAATTTTTTCTAACGTAAAAATTTATATTGTACTGAGTTTTTTATCTGATTTTTTTTTTCCAAAATGAAAATATTTTTTTGTTATTTTTGATTTTCATTATTTAAATTTTTATTTTCGGATTTTCTATTATATAGATTATCACACTTCATTCTCATTACATATGAAAATCCTTTAAAGATATTCATCTCTTTGTAAAACCTCTTTATATCTATTTGTAAAACCCTTTTATACCTATTTGGTGCTACTAGATTGTATAGATTGCTCTTTGTTTTCCAATTCAGCGTTATTTCTTTTCAACCACACTGGTCATGCGGGCTAAGAAGAGAGGCTTTAAATTTCTGTTGTTATTCCCACAACTGTCTCATCTCCTATGCTCATTACTTTCAGTTGGGTGTTGTTTTGTAATGCCCTGTTTCACGGCGGGTGCTTTGACTATGCATGGTGTGCTGCTGATTCATGCTAATTTTATTTTCCCTTTTTCCTTAATCTAATTTAAAAAATATAATTGGTAAACCTATTAATAGGATGAGGTCATATTTTAGTATGAATGATGGGAAACCTAACAATGGAATTAGGAATTTGGTATAATAACAAAGACTTCAGCTTTATTATTAATTTCATTTAGGCTTCCAATAGTTGACCAAACTCTTATATATTTATTTACAAATTCTTTAACTTGTAAAAATAGGTGTAGAAGCATGAAAGGGATATTGAAGATAATATAATGAGTTAAAAGTCTTAATTATAAGGGGTAATCTTTTTGGTATCATATGTTCAATTTATTTTTATACACTGATACTTTCTTTTATTTTTTTGTTAGATGTGCTAAAACGTTGAAAAGAATATACAATCTACTAATATTTCTTTGCATGTGTAGTCTGTTAAAATTTAGGAATGGAGTCTTGGTGGGTATATATTTTTAACATTGAATTTTTTATTGACTATCATTTTATCAATTATTAAATGGAATGGTTGACATGGTTTAAAATAGAAGGGAAAAAAAAACATCACACTCTATAAGAAGAAATTTGAAGCTCCAATATTGTGTTTCTTCAAATTTTAAAGTTTTTAGTTTTAGGATCAGATTTGCAATAAGCAGAAATACAACAACACATGAACAATAAACACAACACTTTTACCCTTGGAAAACCCTCCTTCTTGAGGGAGAAAAACCCAGCCACAAATATATCACTTATATATTTAATGAAGAGTAGAAATTTGTTTTACAATTAGGCCACACACTAGGCCGAATAGATGCAATGATTATAGCACCTCTTCTTAGATGCAAAATACACAATGATAATAATCTCTCCTTGATAGAGATCTGCACTAAGCAATATTATACTCTGCTGTAGAAGTATGAACTCCTAATGCCATGTGTATGTCTTGAGAATTATAGTCGATCTCCTTGAAGCAAGTATTGATCTATTGTATGAAGATGAACTTCTGCTGAAAGTATACAAACTTGTTTTGGAATTGAATTGAATGCCAAATGGAGAGGAAGACGCCTTGATTATATACACAATGAAGTGACTCTTCATGAAGGGTTGGCCACTTACATAGAGAGATGACTTTACAAGAGGTGGCGACCTTTTAATTAAGTCAGCTTTTAATGAAATAAAAAATATGAATTATTATTTGAGAAATGAGATGTCACATCTCATTAGTCAGCCTCATCAATTGTTTATTTAATTATTTTGAATTTTATATAAGGGAGAAAGAGATCTCCCACTGCTACTTACATCAACACTCCCTCTTAGCTAGGGAGATATCTTTCCAGATATCCACGTCATGGAGTCTCTCAACATGACGCCCACGATGGCTACACCCATTTGTGGAAAGCACAAAAGTTCATCACGGAGGATCTCAACATGATGGTATCATGGAGTCTCTCAACATGACATCCACCATGGCTACTCCGATGTGTGGAAAGAAACATGTGCACAAGTGCCCATCACAGAGTCACTCAACGTGATGTCGTCATGGAGTCTCTCAACATGACGTCCACCATGGCTACTCCTATGTGTGGAAAAAGACAAGTACAAAGGATTCATCACGGAGTCTCTCAACGTGATGTCTCATCTCAGTCTCAGAGGTGAACAAGGGATCGCACCTCATATTTCTCCATCTCAAAGAAATATACACTACAAGGGATTTCACCTCATACTTCTCCATTACAGAGAAATATACACTAACAAGGGTTTTCACCTCATACTTCTCCGTCACAGAGAAATATACACTAATGAGGGCTTTCACCTCATAATTCTCTGTCACAGAGAAATATACATTACAACAAATCTTCATAATGATGTGACTCCCTCTGAAGCTCAAAGTACTTGCATCAACCTCCAGACCTCCTCATCCAAGGTTGCCTCTGTTAGTTTGTTAGATTTTCTTTGAATGTTAATTCCTCCTCTTTGAAGAAGCTGATTACAATGACAATCTGAAGAGGTTCTTCCTCTTCGAGAGATGTATCCAGTTATGTGCCACCAACTTAGTCCCATGGCAGCAAGCTATGTCTCCATTCTTCAACCTGCGTGACTTCCTCACATGATGCATCAAGGTCTTCCTCCCTTGAATACAATCTCTCATCATCCTTATGCTTCTCAGTCCATCCTGAAAGCATTTGAGAGAGTTTAATAATAGTTTATAGAACTAAACTATCCCGAAGAGAAATACCAATGCCAGAATCATACATGATTCACTATTCTAATGTTATTGCAGAATTAATAACTACATAAAATTCATTCAAAGTACAAGCATAAAATACTTATCTCTTTATGTTGGCACACCAATGAGCTAGACCTATAGTTGTGCCTCATCTTTGCCACCTTCACTTGATCTTGGCCTCATGGAAAGTGGGAAAATGAATCGACTGTTTATCAAAGATTGAAGACTCCATTTAAATCTTGAGATCACATTATGAATAAATGCACCCACACTCATGCGATGAAAGAGTTTAAGTAATCAAATGAGTGAAAATAAATCATCACAACTTCTTTCCACTCGGCCAAAGAGAATACGACATAGGAGAAATGCCACAAAGTGTTAAACAACCCTTAATCAATGAATCAACGAATACCACATGAGTTTTCCCTCCATAGATCACCACTACAACCATATTGAACATTTATTTGTGCATCGAATAGGCCTAAGACTTCAATCATTACATCCTGACTGAATTTCTGTTTAACCAAATTTGATCAGATCTTTTCATAGGCCCACTTTGATACCATGTTAGTTTTAGGATCAGATTTGCAATAAGCGGAAATAAAACAACACATGAACAATAAACACAACACTTTTACCTTGGGAAAACCCTCCTTCTTGAGGGAGAAAAACCTAACAAAAAAGATATCACTTATATATTTAATGAAAGAGTAGAAATCTGTTTTACAATTAGGCCACACACTAGGCCGAATAAATGCAATGATTATAGCACCTCTTCTTAGATGCAAAATACACAATGATAATAATCTCTCCATGATATAGATCTGCACTAAGCAATATTATACTTTGCTATAGAAGTTTGAAATCCTGATGTCATGTGAATGTCTTGAGAATTATAGTCAATCTCCTTGAAGCAAGTATTGATCTGCTGTATGAAGATGAACTCCTGCTGAAAGTATACGAACCTGTTTTGGAATTGAATTGAATGCCAAATGGAGAGGAAGACGCCTTGATTATATACACAATGAAGTGACTCTTCATGAAGGGTTGACCACTTACATAGTGAGATGACTTTACAAGAGGTGGCGACCTTTTAATTAAGTCAGCTTTTAATGAAATAAAAAATATGAATTATTATATTAGTCTTCCTCATCAATTGTTTATTTAATTATTTTGAATTTTATATAAGGGAGAAAGAGATATCCCGCCGCTACTTACATCAACAAAAGTCTTGTTCAATTAATATCAGTAAGAAAATAGATAATTAAATGAAGAATAAATTTAATGAAACTTAAATTTTAAGCCTACCATTTAAAAAACATTTTACTACAAGAGAATCTAAAGGATAGATTTAACTCAAACCTAGTATCAACCTTCCTTTTCAATTTAATTTTTATAGAATATCTTGAATCTTTTTTTCAAATAATGTAACAATTCACAAGGTCGTCTTTTTTCCCTTTTGATCTTCTATATTCCTTGAATTCCAAACCTTTATCTTCTCTTTATTATTTTGTCCATCCATCCGATTTCTATATAGAAAATCTAATCTAATTTAACTTTTTTTTTTATAAACTATATGTTTAATTAATAACATGCAATTCTTATGTAAAATCTTCTTTGTTTTGTTTCCAGGAATTAAGTGATCAAGTGAATGACAGTAAATGCTAAAATTATGATCCAAGGACAAGACTATGGTATACTCTAACCTAAGAATACATATTTAAGTAAAAATAATGCTTCTCTTTGTAACCATGATTCGTAAGACAGGGCATCATATTACCTTATTAGTACAAGTGTTTCATTCTCCTCCTTATTTTACTTACACTTATCTTTTATAAATACCACTCATATGCCGCTTCATTCAAGAGACATACCCCTTAACAAACCCTTTACAAAGGAGATGTCTATTCTGCTCAGAATCTGCTTATGACTCTGATGATTTTCTATCCTTCTTCATTCCTTTTCCTTTTCCCTTTTTGAATGGATATGATTCCCTTTTATACCCTTATGGCTGAGTGAAAAGAGGCATCCTTTTGGAAAGTAATGACCTTCCAAATATTGATATCTTTTCCCTATTCCATCGCTCCCTTTGGGAACTAATTGTTATCTTATTATTTTTAGTTGCTGCTTTTAGATGTTTAATTACCGCCTTCTTTGAATTGTTGTTTCTTTGTAATGCAGCCGCTCATTCTTCTTAATCCTTGTGGCCTTTATAAAGTCTGCTTTAATGTATAGTGAATCGCTGCCTTAGTTATTATTAATTTCTGACTTACTTGGTATTTAATCGCTGCTTGATGGTATTTGGGAATTGATGCATTGTTTGGCCTTAACTATAGTTAAGAATTGATGCTTTAGGAATGGATACCAATAGCAATGCTTTGTGATTATTATTTATTTATAGTCATATTCAGATTTATTAGTTTATTGTGAATATTTATTATTATAATAAATTAATAATTACAATGAATAATATCAATTGTTTTTTTTTTATTATAACAGTTGTATTGTAATTATAATATTATTTTTGATAATTATAATTATAAAAATAATTTTATTTTTTTTGGGAAAAGGTTAATAGCCTGTATATTATATTAATAATAGTAGTAAATAATTACAAAAGTGCTCAAGAGGGCCTAGTATACAAAATATGCCTGACATTATGCCATACTATTGAAAACACATTAGGTTATCAGACTGAGACAGATTCGAGTCTCACCGATACCTCATCACTGTCCCCGTCACCATTCACAATTGATAAATTATAAAAATAATATTTAAATTGTAATTATTTATATTTATATTTTTGACATTGATTTTATTTAGTTACTGGTTTTTCAATACATCATATTTTAGTGTTATAATTTCGAGGGTATGACAGCAAAACACAATGATCATCCGCTATGGAATGCAGAGAACTCCAACATGAACTCTGCACTAGTAATTCTCTACTTAGTCCAATACTCTGTCATCATTATCTTCTACTGCAAAAGACATCAGACCTTGAAAAGTTGGATATGAACTCCTTTAATATGTGCCATTATTACCTCAAAATTGCATGATAAGATAACCTAATGTGGAACAATTCGGACCACAAACTATTCCTTTGTTGTATTGAAAATACACTATCTCAAATATGGGACTTAGCCAATTTCTCAAAAACACTTGGCCTTCTTCGGACTATATTCATACTTATATAGCATCAATTTTACAATGGGTTGACATCAATGACAACACCATACACCATCATGCTCATGTTGTGTAATGTTCCATTTTTCACATGGAAAAAAGTATAATATTATTTTAATTACTTAATATTTTATCTTCAAAAAGTTAACTCAGAAAGAAATATTAGTAATTAAATAATATTATATATTCAATGCAATTTGAAAATAAATTACAATTGAAAATTAAAAGGGGAAAAAGAAGATTTGAAGTAGGAGGATAAACACACATACCCCCTTTTCATACAACTATTCTCAACAAAATAAAACTCATTGAAAATGCAACAAATCAGATTTAAAAATCTGCAACATGAACACTTGATTATTCATTCATAATCTCCTACAAACATCACAATAACTTCTCCAAATTGACAATACAAATGGTGCAGCCTCATGGGCTGATAATAATAGTCTCAAAACTGATATAAAATTGATGAACAATATAAAAATAATTTAAATACAATACAAGTTCATTCTTTCAAATCTTCTACCAAAAACTATGAAACAAAATCATCAAACACTTGCAAACTTCAATAACAAATCTGCAACAACTCAATCATGGATTCTAAAATCCATTTGCTGCTATACCTTCACTTCCAAACCTGCAAAAACATACATACCAAACTGATTTCTCCTTCTCTCAACTCTCACCAAACTTCACCTAAAAAATCCCTCTTCTCTTCTCATATTCCCCTTCTTTTCACAAAGTTGATTTTTTGCAGTTTTTCTTGTGCAACTCTCAAGAGAAACTTACAAGTTCTTTCTCCAAAATTGCTGCTATTGCTTGCTTCCATTTGAATACATTAAATACTCTATTTTATATAGATTAAAACATTTTTTAGATACCAAAATAGGCACCCCAAATCTTCTCTTTCATTTCCCTTCAATTGTATTTTGAAAATTCTTCAATTTGTGTTAAAATTCATCATTAAATGCTTCCAAATATGGAACACAAAGTTGTTGCACCATATTCCATGACTTGCTATTGTAAATGTCTCATAAAAATCAATAAAATCATCACCCAAGTCGTGCTCATTCACATTGATTTGAATACTGAAGTCATTCATTGATTTTTCCCAAAACACTAGATTTTATGCATTAAAGCAAAAATCTGTTTTTCTTATCTTGGGTGTCCACTCTCTCCATCCCTATTTTTTAGGGATTTGGAATCTCAAAAATAATATTTTTAATTGAATAGAAAGTCTCCAAAAATCCTATTCCAAAATTTCCAGTTTTGAATTTCAAACTCCAAAATTACCTCCTACATTTTTTCTCACTCGAGAAATGCAATATTTAAATAAAGATCAATTATTTAATAAATTATTTTGGCCTTAACATTGCAATTTATTTATCTATTGTATAATTAAACCAAACCTTAGGAAATTAAAAATTAAATACTTTCTTTTTGGTTGATGAGGATAGCCTTTTGACCATGGATGCTCCTGCATCAGACACCTACGGTAGAAAAGAAATATTTCATGAGTTGCACTTAGAAATATTTATAGAACATGTGCTTGTCTTGGATCCATCTCTCTTCTTTGTCCACTAGTATTTCTTTGTTCACCAATTTTTGTAACTTCACAAAATTATCCTCTTTCATCTTTACTCCTCTACCTTTTATTGCTGGTTTACTTTCTCCCACTCTTTCCACCATGTCTTCTTCGTGAAATTTCATTGTTTCAATTCCTTCTGTAAAACACAACATCATTGCAATCTGATTTCTTTTACTCAAAACAACATTAGTACCATTATCAAGAGACTCATTTTCCATTCCTCCTAACAATGAATCATAGTCACAAATCAAAACATCTTCATGTCCACTGTTTTCTAACAAAGATTTACCAGAAAATTTTTAATTTACCTTCACTTTACACTTCCCCAATTTAATTTCATCAAATTGATCTACTGCTGCAATAAAACCCTCTACTTCTACATTTTTATTGTCATCAAGGTAAACACTAAAATCTGATTTTACCTCAATTTTACCTGCAACCTTCATCTCATCTGATATTAACTCATCCCACGCTCTTTCAATTTCTGTTATTTGCATCAATAAATCATCCCCTTCACTTTCTTCTATCTCCTTCAAAGGACACTCTTTGACTGCAATTTCATTATACTCACATTCATCTTCATAAAAACATTTATCAAAAATAAATTTTACCTCTGTATCTTCCACTGCTACAACTTTTTCTTCTGTTGCAATAATTTGATCCCATTCTCTTTCAATCTAATTGAGTAAATCATTCTTCTCAACTTCATACATGTTATTTAAAGAACTCTCTTCTACTATTGCAATCATTATTTAGTCCTTTATCTCGAAATATTCGAAATGATTATCTTTCGGAGCCGATGCGCGAGAAAGAGAGATTTCGAGCAGAATCTGACGACCTTTCTTTCCGGATCTCGATCCTTTGATCGACGAGTTTGTTGCAATTTTATCATTTCTCTTTCTCTGAATCTCCTTTTTATTACCTCTATTCTGGGAATCGTTAGAATCGATCTAATGATAATTCCCCTTCTCCTTTCCATTTTCCAAGATTCTCAAAGCCATAACAACAACTTTCAAAACCGTCAGGTTCTTCACATGTAAATTGCCTCACATTCGGCGATCTATTTACAAAATCTTCACTCTCAAGTCCTGGTATAAACTGCCATACATTCGGCGCTCTGCTTGCACACTCAGGAACACCCGCTTTGATACCACTGAAGTAGGAGGATAAACACACATACCCCTTTTTCATACAACTATTCTCAACAAAATAAAATTCATTGAAAATGCAACAAATCAGATTTAAAAATATGCAACATGAACACTTGATTGTTCATTCATAATCTCCTATAAACATCACAATAACTTCTCCAAATTGACAATACAAATGGTGCAGCCTCATGGGCTGATAATAATAGTTTCAAAACTGATATAAAATTGATGAACAATATAAAAATAATTTAAATACAACACAAGTTCATTCTTTCAAATCTTCTACCAAAAACTGTAAAACAAAATCATCAAACACTTGCAAACTTCAATGCCAAATATGCAACAACTCAATCATTGATTCTAAAATCCATTTGCTGTTATGCCTTCACTTCCAAACCTGCAAACACATACATACCAAACTGATTTCTCCATCCCTCAACTCTCACCAAACTTCACCTAAAAAATCCCTCCTCTTCTCATATTCCCCTTCTTTTTACAAGCTGATTTTCTGCAGTTTTTTTTGTGCAACTCTCAAGAGAAACCTGCAAGTTCTTTCTCCAAAATTGCTGCTATTGCTTGCTTCCATTTGAGTACATTAAATAATCCATTTTATATAGATTAAAACATTTTTGAGATACCAAAATAAGCACCCTAAATCTTCTCTTTCATTTCCCTTTAATTGTATTTTGAAATTTTTTCAATTTGTGTTAAAATTCATCATTAAATACTTCCAAATATGGAACACAAAGTTGTTGCACCATATTCCATGACTTGCTATTGTAAATGCCTCATAAAAATCAATAAAATCATCACCCAAGTCGTGCGCATTCACATTTATTTGAATACTGAAGTCATTCATTGATTTTTCCCAAAACACTAACTTTTATGCATTAAAACAAAAATCTGTTTTTCTTATCTTGGGTGTCCACTCTCTTCATCCCTATTTTTTTAGGGATTTGGAATCTCAAAAATAATATTTTTAATGGAATAGAAAGTCTCCAAAAATCCTATTCCAAAATTTCCAATTTTGAATTTCAAACTCCAAAATTACCTCCTACATTTTTTCTCACTCGAGAAATGCAATATTTAAATAAAGACCCATTATTTAATAAATTATTTTGGCCTCAACATTGCAATTTATTTATCTATTGCATAATTAAACCAAACCTTAAGAAATTAAAAATTAAATACTTCCTTTTTGGTTGATGAAGATAACCCTTTGACCATGGATGCTCTCCATCAAGATTGGAAATATGAACAGTCAAGAAAAGAGAAACCAAGGGTCAAGGCCAAGTTATAAAAGAACTTTTTCGAGCAATTTGAGGGGATTAGATTTGGTTTTGTGAAACTGGAATTCGGCTGGATATTTTCGAGAAGCTTTTGAGGACGGAAGCCTTCCCACAGTGAATATCATTTACGGAATTGAAAGATATTCCGTGGGTGATCGCAGACATTTTTATGCAGAGGCTGTGTGGGAACTTTAATTGTTGATGAATTTTCATGTGTTCTCAATTTAAATGGAAATATTATTGAAAATTTTGTGCTAGTTTCAATTCTTATTGGTTGAAGGATTAATTTAATATATTCTAAGATCGAGTCCTTGCCGTCAATTTAATGGGAATCCACACTAGGTTCTCTCATCAAGGGAACTTCTGAGCCATTCAAGAAAACGGTTCCCTTACATTACAGAGGATTCATTCTGAAGTCTGAAGAATCAAATGGTAAGAGTCGATGAATATGATTTAAAGAATGAATATAATCAACAGATGAAAGTCATTGTGTTAGAAGGAAGGCATTGAATTTATAAAATGATAATCACTGCAAATTAAGGTTTATCGGGAGCCTTAGTGGAATCTGTGAAGAAGATAAAAAAAGAATTAAGTCTTGGGGGTGCGATAAGGAGTTTGGGAGTAGCTTATTCGATAAATCACCAATGGAGAATTTCATCTCATCCTTACTCTGCCTCTGGGATGAGAATCGGTTATTCAAAAGGAAATCGCCAGTTCAGGAGAATGCATGGAATGAAAAAAGATAGTACAACCCCTTAATTTCTAACTACAAGACTTTGTCTTCAATGGGTGCCGAGAAAACATCTCACACGGGAAAAGAAGTGGACGAGAGTCTTCATAGATTTATTATATTCAATATGATGGTCGGCGTATCTGTTCAGTGCGAAGGCTATGCACATTTCTAGGAAATATTCTTGTAAAAACGAATTCATCATTGAATTATGAAACCCGACTCTTACATGAATCCGCCGTATGCCTTTGAGTCGGAGATATTACAAGGAACATGAAGACACGGGGAGAGCTTATTAAGAGTCCGACAAATCCTTGTGTTGCCGTTACTTAATCTAAAACGTCTTCTACATTTCTCCAGTATTTGGAAATTCACGGGAAAATAATCTAGGTGAAGGAACAATATATCGACTTCTTAAGCATTGAGAATAAGCTATTGCCAGAGCATATTGGTGAAAAATCTTCATTATTGCTGTTGTATGGTTTAAGGAAGAAGGAAATTGGCGGGAGTGTTATTTTCTTGAAGTTGGAATGTTCGGAATTTGAAGTCGTATTCTCTAATAATTTAATGGAAATTGAGTATCGGGATTTGTTGAACTTAAGGAGTATTAGCTTTTAGCGTCGCTGAAAGTAGAAAGCAATTTAATTATCTTGGATCGATGAGTTGTTCGAGGTTCTTCAGTACTTTGTGAGGCGGCTGAGGAATTAATTTCACACAACGTCGATATATCAAAAAAATCGACCGCACTATAGAAAACATGTGGCAATGAATGTCAAGTAATTTTGTGCATACTGCCTGCCGTGTATTCTAAAGGATCTCGTTTCATCCGTGGAAGAAGACAAATCATAAGGAATGGACATCAGGATGAAATAAAAATGACCGGGCATTGAGTTCTAAGCAATATTGGAGAATATTGTATCTTGTTGAGCAGTGGCTATACATTTCAAGAAACATAGAAACTGGGCGAAATTTGCAGGTCAGAGTCTTTGAAATAATATTGTATATTCACGAAATTTTAACCCTGTAATGTCTCGAGTAATTACTGCAATATATTCTTGTGTGGCCCTGCTTTATACATTGCTCTATGTTTATTTTTAAATATTGTTGTTAAAATTGAACTGGGAATATTATGTTTCTGAGGTGGCCATTAGAGACAAACCAATGAAATGAATAAATTGTATTAAACAATATCAGTCCACTTGAAGAACACAGACCGAACAGCCGATTAGAAAACTGTTTGACGAAATGTTTGAGTTATTTAGTAGGTGAAATCGAAAAATTTCATTCTCAGATTGGGGTAGACCATTACATGTTGCCAGCAATCTCCCCTTTTATCATTGATGGCAACACAGTTCTCTGCTTCACTTCCCCTTTGACATCAAGGGCAAAGGTAGTAAATCCACATTACATTCCCTTACTGATATATCTAAATGAGAATAGCTCCCTTTGACTATGTTATCCATCATGAAAAAGACAAAATTGTATTGCAACACTATCTAATAACTCCGCAAAAGTAAATTGAGATAAAAAAAATTGTCTATACAATTCAAAAACAAATATA
>VDFB02105785.1:139731423-139760039 GCA_007258455.2 Sequoia sempervirens
ACTTTTGAACCAATTTTCAACCAATGTTTCTAAGCTTTGACATTTGGAGGACTCACAACTCTGTCATTTCCCCTATATCGCCAAGCTATGGGAATTAACACATTACATTCATCCTTAATTTCACTTCAATTTTGGCAACTATTACGATAACTCTCGGTATGAATTCAGAGCTGCTACAAATAATGTATGAATATGCTATCTTTTTTTTTTCCCAAAGTATCTTGGTTGACATATCCTAAATGGAATGTTTTGTTTAGAACACCCGAAGCTTGTAGAATGGCTCTCAATTATTTATTTATTACTGAAGACTATCACAGTGAATATATATTTCATAATACTGGTGCTTACATTTAGGAATGGTTAGATATTTTGAAAATTAATCATATAGATTCCCAAATTGAAAGTACGCAGCTCCAAAAGAAACTAATATAAAAACTAAAAGAAAAAATTAAACAATTGCATAATTCTTGATTGGAATTATCAGCAATCATCCGTAGTATCTCAACTCGGAGATGATAATCTTTGTGAAGGGTTTCATCCCCACAAAGTTTGAAATATGCTAACCAATTTTTTTGAAGGATTTTCACAACATAAACCAGCACTAGCCAACTGGATTAGCGTTAGCATCAAACTAAATCCAAGCTTAAAAGAAACTCAACGCCAAGAATGCACACTCAATCCAAATGAAGGAAAGGTGTTGACATATGGCGGAGAAACTAAAGAACAGTACTTGAATGAAACTACTCAACGTCAAGAATGTGCACTCAAGATCCCACTGAGGGCGAGGTGCTAACATATGACGAAGTGATTAATTGAAATTGAAACTAATAGGCGGATAACCAGCCATGAAGCTACAACAATCTAATTCGTCCGCTGCGGCGGGCATCCACTGAATAGTGGGGATTCACCACTTGAGAGTGGGTACAATGATATAACAAGTTCATTCTCCGCACTGGTGGTAAACCGTCCAAGGGTAATTAATAAGAAATAAAACAAGTAGTTGCAGCAATAACATGGGTTGGATTAGTACTACTAAATCACAACCTTACAATTCAAAAGACTGCAAAAACAAGTATTACAATGATAGAGAAATAAGACTAGAAGAGAAGAATGAATTCTAATGATGTTCCTTTACTCTTCCAATGATAGAATTATGACCAAAACAGAAATCATATGAATCTGATATAAAAACAAAGTTTCTGGAATTTTGATCAGCAAACTGTAAACTCATAAAATGTTCATAACTTCATCAAATTACCTCCGTTTCGAATGAGATTGAATGCAATGGACTTCTGGAAGGTAGGCGACCATGCTAGGATGAAGAAACAACAACAAATCTTGATCATTAATTCTTGACACACTTCCCAAGGCACTCCAAATGGTACGACCCTCCTTGAAGGGGCGATTTTCTTTTAAAAATCAAACTCTCAACAATAAAATCTAAAACTTAGCTGGTTGAGTCGCCCAAGGTCAACAAATCCAATGATAAAGTACCCAGAACCAAAAGCCAACTGAAAATTAAGCTATAAATCAAAATCACCTTCAGCTGTTGATGAATCAGCAAGACCAAAACTGATAAATCTCCAAAAATTCTTCACAATCGAGCTCAATCTGCTAGTCTGGATGAGAAGCAGCAAATTCCAACTAGGTGTTGTATTTCAAACACGAAATTGGATAATTGGCTAGGAGGTAGCATCCTCGAAGCAAGATTTCATTTGTCATTCCGACAGCATAACAGTATGATAACATGAATGGATCCCAAAGCTGGAGCAAAAACCTTTATTTTATAGAAGTTCATAAAACCTTTCAAATTCTTCAGAAGGCACACCAAAAGACACAAGAGTCTTTCCAAATTTCCAAAAACAATTAATTCTTCAAAATGGCGTCCCTTTTTGCAAGCTAACACATTTCACTTTATTTAAAAATATATCTCCTTAAAGTGGCGTCCACTTTTCCCAAGGCATTTAGGCAATAATTAAAATATATTTAATACTTCATGAAGGCGTCCCCCTTCCAAGTCCCTCTTTTAAACACAACTTAAAGTTGTTCTCCTAGGCCAAGGGGTCAACTGCAAATTATAACATTAATGCCTTTATTCTCCAAAATTAAACCATTAGAAGCCAAACTTGAATTGCATTAGATGCTCCAACAGAAAATGAAGACCTTGAAGACTGATAACTGCATACTGCCAAAATTAGAATTTACTATAAATAGTAAACTCCCTGAAAAGCCACAGAACCTCAGAATTGGAAACCCTAATTTTACCTCACACAAGCCTACAGGCTTCCGGAATAGGCTGATGAGTGTCAGAACAGATTAATGTGATGAGAAGGGGACATTACAAAGTTCTAGATGAACTCCGTTCAACCAGCACAAAACTGCTCCCAAAATTCCAAAATCCAACAACTTTGCACAAATCCCCCAACAAACTCTTATTCTTCCTCACCTCGTAACTCCTCATGGCTTCTTGAATTCTCTTCCTTTTCTTTTCACATGTAATTTAATTCTTTGAGAATTCACTTTAAAAAGTAACTTAGTTAATTAAATTAACCTTTCCAACTCTTAGTTACTCTTGCACTATTAATTTAAGTTGTCCCTTTTTAATTCAACTAATTTGGAAAACTTAAATTAATAATTTAACTTTATGCTGACTCTTAAAAAAATGGGGACATTATAGTTCCTTTTGAGCTTATGTCTTCTTCGGGACTCCTTTCTTATCGTCTTTGCTCTGCTTGACAGTTATCTACTCATCTAGAGGGGTGTTATTTGTTATTATTTCTCCTTGCTCATGCTCATATTTCCATTTCACTAGCTCATTACTTTCTGGGAGGGATGTGTCTTGCTACATTTAATCTTCATCACCTAGAGATGCTCCCAATTCTTTAAGAAGTCTTTCAATTGATTTTATTGTTTTTTCCCTTAGCTTCTCTATATCATTCTTATCTTTTCCCATAAGACTATTTATTCACAGCTTTATCTTGAATTCTTGGACTTGCAACTAAGACAACTTATCTTTTTCCTCATGAGTTAATGGGAAACCAATCTTCTCCAAGGCAAAGGATTTCATCTTTGCTTCTTCTACAACTGTGTCCTGTTTTCTTGCACTCAATACTCCTAACTCATTTGACAATTGATCCACTATCTCACTTAGGTCAACATTAAATGTTACCATGTATTTGGCAATGACCTCTTCAATTGTTGCCTTATATGCATCATTGGCATTTGGATACAATTTAGTTGAATCCTTTAGAATTCCAAACTCGGCTATAACATTGAACTGTGCGTCAAGCTTCAAGGGATTATGCTTACGAACCAGAGGGGTCTTCTCTTTCTCCTTTCCCTTTTTTGCACTAGTCTCTTCTTGTGAGACTTTTGACTTCCTTTTGCAAACCAATTGAACTTCTTCCTCTTCCTATTCTTCTTCTTCTGAACTGAGATAATTATCTTTTTTTGCTCTTTCTTTCTTTCTACTCTTTGGAGCCTTTTGTTGCTCAAGGATGCTAGATGTGTCTATCTTCTTAGATCCACCTGTTTGTTTTGTTTTGGAGGACTTTGAAACAATAGGTGTGGAGGTTGAGGTCTTGTCTAGCCTTCTTGTTCTTAGTGTTGTATGTAGAGGAGCAAATGTGCCTTTAGACTATCGTAGAGTCCATAGGGGTACCCATCTCCCTTTCCAACTCAACTTTCAATTGACCAACCTTTTCTTCAATATCCTTCTTTTTCTTTTCCAGGTTTTCTTCTACACTCTTATTGATTAGTTTATTTGTTATCTCTTCATATGTACCAAACCATTCAATTGTTTTATCTCTAGGCTTGCTCAATACAATCTCAACAAGGCCAATCCAATTGGATTCAACTACCTCATAAAGTAGCTCTGGAACCCAAATGGTTTTGGTTTCAACTACTTCCATGTAGCAATAATCTATGCTAACCATAAATGTAATTTCATTCTTATACTTTTTCACAACTTTATTCAAAATTCTCTCTCTTGCACCTGTGCTTGAAAGGGTTTGAAAAATTCCCACAACGTTGAATCACAAGACTCTTTATTTGCAAATCTCCCCAAATGATCTCGAATTTGAACAACTATAGGGATATTGTTTTTCCATACTACATTCTTCACTCTGGGCAACCCATTGACAAAGTAAAACATTAAGCAAATAATGAGAGTACCGTACCGGAAAAGGTACCCTTTCTTCTTTGTCCTCAAATTTTCCAACAACTGCAATCGCAGGAGCTCACATAGATCAAAGTCTTTACCTTCTTTCACCATTTGATATGTCATGTGAATTGCGGTGGCAATGGCAAAACCCTCTCTGTGTGATGTCCCCAAATTGGAAGTATATTGATTTAATTAATTTAATTGGTTAAGTTGTCCAAATTAATGATATTTCATAAGGATAGCTTAATTGGTTATTTTAATTAAAATAAAGTTGAGGTATTAAATTAATTATTTATAAAGTTAATCCAATAAATTAATATCAAAAGAATGACTTTATATTTAATTGATTTAATAAAGTGACTAAATAAAATAATAAATCATAAAGTCACTTAAAGGAATAAAATAATATTATTTCTAGAAGTTTCTTGAAGTTGGATGAGAATTATTTATAAGGAGCTAAATGCAAGGAATTTTCATCATGTCTTGAGTTATTCTATTTTTCATACTTGCATGGTAAGAGCTGAGGCTTGCATTGCCCGAGGGTTTGAAGACTCTAGGGTACCGGTTTTGGTTGTGAAAGATCAACCCTAACTAGAAATTGTGGAGGAATCCATCTAGGTTTTCTACAGGTGCTTTATTTGTGAATTTGATAGGTGCAATAATTGATGTATTATTGAGTCCTAAATTGATGCAATAACTGATTTATTATTGCATCAAGCATTTGCAGCAGCTGAGGTATTGTTGCATTTGATATTTTATTTGAATAAGGTGTTGCAGCAACTGGTTTATTGTTGCCAGCACTTGAGGAAGGAGTTCATTGCTTGCTGATTCAATTTGTGGCAAAATTTAATAGTCTTAAGACCAAATTTTGGAGAGTAACGTTAAATCGATTTGGAGAACAATATTTTCAGTTTTGGTGGAGAAAGATAGTCAATGTGAAGAGGGATTTCAGACTTGGTTTCATCGATTTGTTTCAGACTTTATTTCATTGCTTGGGACAAAGAGATTGAATAATTGGCAGCTAAAGACAATTCGATTTTCTTGGGAATCTGTAGATAAAAATTGTGGCTTCTCAATAAGAAGAAATCACAGCCTAGGGAGTCTTCTATGATGCAGCATTAGCATCGATTGAAGAGAAGAAAAATCAGGGAATAATCGCGGGACTTTGTTAGTCAGTTTGCAGCCTAAAGCCGCTCAGTTTGAGCAAGGAGAAATTGTGGCATGTTAGCTACTTAAGGCGCTCCATGGTAGAGAGTAGCTCGGTCAGCTTGGAGGACAAAATCGTGGAGTCTACGCTTGCTGCCATCGTCCTTTCCCAGGTTCCTTTCAGTTTGCATTTGGTTAGGAACATTCGTTTGCATTTTTATATCAGTTGGAATCACTGCCAGGCAGCGAATGGCAGCCATTGAATTCGCATTTTTGATAGCATCTAGTGTTATCATTGTAAAATATTAGTTTGCACTGAACATTTTATTGTCATTGTAAATTGCTTCAGTATGAGGGCGATCTGTTTGGGAGTCATTGGTATATTTGTAATCAGTTTAATGATATCATTGGCAATACAAAGTAGGAGTTTGGTGTTGCATTAAAAGTGTTTGACAAATTTCCTAGTTGCTATAGCTCACTTTTTGCATAAGTAATTTGCATGCCAACTGTTTGTCATTTTACCTGTCTGTTGTAGCTGCACATCGCATGTATTTTCAGTCATATTACAATTTGGAAAGTCAGAATTACACTTGTATTGTATCTTGGTTTTACTGTAACCAATGGGCATAAGTTAGCAAGTCTATTTGAAGTCATTTCACGCATCATAGCATCCATACAAACATAAAAACAAAACAAGAAATCATTTACCAGTATTAAAGAGTTTGCAAGCAAACTATTTGACAAAATTCCTAAGAGCTCAAAAACTGAAAATTCAAGTCAGATTTAGCAAGGGCTCTTATCGTGGTATCGAAGCCAAGAATTCTGCCATCCTATTGGGTAGATTGGATTTTGTTATAGCTAATCCACTACAGTCAAAAACCTAAGTTGAACATCATGGCTACTCGTAGAGAGCAGTGGAATTCCTTGATAGAGAAGCAAAAACAAAGTCTTGAAAGGATGGATAAAATAATTGAAAAATGGGACAATAGGAGGAAGAAACATAATGTATCTACAAGTGAAGTATCTAAAAGCCTTTATGATGAATTTGCAGTAGTTAGTGACCAGCATACAATTGATCCTAAAGAAAGCACCAATCAGGAAAAATGTTTTAAACAAGATGCCACCGAAGATCTTCAAAAGAGACTAAAGTTTGTAGGTGAGAAGTTCAAACTCTTACCTCCGACTAAAGCAACCCTCCTTAACATTTTGGAGGAAGCAGAAAGTTGTCTCTACAAGGTTAGTGAATCACCTTCTCAAGTAATGGCTGCAGCTATGTCTCCATTGGTGCATTCATTGGTCAAGCCAGAGTTGGTGAGACATCAAGATGAAGACGTAAGATTGGCGGTTGTGAGTTGCATAAGTGAAATTATGAGGTTTATAGCTCCTAAAGTTCCGTATGATGATGACAAAATGAAAGAGTTCATGTAGTCAATTGTTGAAAGCTTTAATGGGTTAGGTGACATCAAAAGCCCAACTTTCAATAAGAGGATCAAAATTCTAGAGTTGATGGCAAAGGTGCATTCATGTGTTCTCGTGTTTGATTATGATTGTCTTATTCTCCAATTGTTCAATTGCTTCATATCAATAATAAAAAAATGCCATTCAGACAAGGTGAGGTCAGACATGTTCAACATCCTGTTTGTGATCCTAGATGAAGATGATGATGTTTGTGAATAGTTGCAATTTGATTTGTTTGACATTTGGAGAAGAGAGCAACATGTTTAGACTGCATCATATGATCTCTCAAGAAGACTGGTTGTGCAGAAAATGGAGTTCAAGGAACAATTGACTGCAAAAAAGTTGATCTCATTTGGTTTACAGATTCCATCTTCTCTTCAAAAGGATAGTATGCCATCATCCAATGAATCAGTTGAGAGGGATGATGAGTACAAGGAGCAGCCTAAGCCCACTTGTGTTGAGACACTTAATAAGGGCATTGAGGATATTTCTACAAATGGAATTAGTGCTATCCTAATTCCAAATCAAAATATGTGCATACATGACTTTGCGGAAAAAGAATTTTAGGCACAATTAGATGCTTATTCATGTGAAGGAGAGGTTAATCAAACACTGCATAGTCCGCACAGTTTGAAGAACCAGTTGAAGGTGAATGAGGATGGGATTGTGGCAGCATTATCTCATCACGATAAAATGCACAAACTGATTGGGAATCACCTTTAGATGGTTCAGCTGAAGAGAAGACAAAAGGAAGTTGAAGCAGAGTATTCTCATGACAGCTTGCAGGAGATCAAAGAAGGTATGGGAACAATGAAGACAAACTATTTGCACCTTCTCAAACTTGCTTTGGTCTATTCAAATGCTTTGAGAAGGAATGAAGATGAAGTAGATAAGCTTTCTCATGAGCTTATGTTTACCAGTGATTCTTTGAGGAGTACTTAGTCAGCCCTTTAGGAATCCAAGATTCATGTTGATGAGCTTTGCTTAGAGTTGAGCTTGGCTCACTGTTCATTATGTTCAACAAAGAATTAGTCTTCTATGGCAGCTAGGGCACAAAATGAGGAGAGTAGCATGAGCTCTCCTAACATTCAAATTCAGGATCTAGGTGCAATGCCTCTTGTGTTGGATAAGCAAGAG
Organism: Sequoia sempervirens; assembly: GCA_007258455.2. Classification (NCBI taxonomy): domain Eukaryota; kingdom Viridiplantae; phylum Streptophyta; class Pinopsida; order Cupressales; family Cupressaceae; genus Sequoia; species Sequoia sempervirens. The sequence goes on from VDFB02105785.1 coordinate 139,739,327, forward strand.
GAGTCATTTGTTCTTGAAGGGTACATGATCGAGTTTCCGATTGATTTTAGTCTATGGCATGGAGATAGGCATGTTAGCCAATGATTATATTTATCCATCTTTGAATGTGTGTAAATTCACACACATTTATAGGAATCCTAGAGAATGCACCTTCTTTAGCCATTTCCATTGATTTGTGTGGTTGTTTCTTCAATTTAGGCCTTGGCCTCTCAAGTACATCAACAACTTGAGGAATAGACATTATGAACTTCTTTGAACTAGGGTTTGCAAGAGATTTGTAAATACCTTGTGGAATTTTGCAAGTAGGGTTTTGTTCAATACTCTAGAATTGCTTTAGATTGCATTCACTCCGCTCTCCTCTTTTAATTGCTTGAACACAAATGCCTTTAGAGTATGCAAAATGAAATATAAACAATTTACTCTTGACCTAAAATGTGCATTAAATGCAATAGCAAAAAGTTAGGTCAAAATACTGTCAAGCTTTCTCTATATCATCACAGGCACTTCTAAACACTCCACAAATTTTTTCATCAAGAGATTTCTCACCAAACATTTCATCAATGGATCAATCATATCAACCAATTCAAGCATCAGTATGCTAAAAACATCAGCATGTCATCTTTGGTAGGGGTTTGAAAAGTTTTTTGTTAAAACTTACCTTGAGCCAGTGTTTTCTATCTAGTTTTTGGAGGAAAAATTTGCACCAAAATTTGGCACAGATTCATTTTTCACATCATTCTCTTCTTTTCTCTTCCAAAACTTGTTCATCTCCTTCTTTACTTCAACTAGATCAATTTTCTTTTGTGAAACAAGTGGTTTCACATTCTTTCCTCTGCAAAACTTAGCTATGTGTCTTGGTTTATTGCATTTATAGCATATGACACCTTGTTGCAGATCACATTTACTTCTTGCCATTTTAGATTTGCATTTAGAAGCCTTATGCCCAAACCCATTGCATGAGTAATAGTAACCATGGAATGGTCAAAACACCATGCCATTATTGTAACCATTCAACATTTGTCTTCTACATTCACTAGCCTTATGGCCAAATCTATTGCATGCATAACATTGATTGGAAAATAATTGAAAATACTGATTCATCCTATTTTTACATTCTACAACTCTATGCCCAAATTTACATGAAGCATCGATCTACAAGATGGCGTGACCTTCGCCTCGATACCACCAAATATAACCAATTTTTCATTGAATTGCACACACAAACCAGCACTTGGCCAACCGGATTAGCGTTAGCTACAATCAAAACTTAACAAAACAATTTAACCAAGAATGCGCCCTAAAACCACTTAAGGAAAGAGGGCGGCATATGGTCGAGGATCCCTATGCTTCAACTTGATACAAAAGGAATGCAATGAACTGAAACAAACTCAACGTCAAGAATGTGCACTCAAGATCCCAGTGAGGGCGAGGTGCTAACATATGACGGAGTTATTAATTGAAATTGAAACAATTAGGCGGATAACCAGCCATAGGAATTCATACTAACTAATTCTTCCGCTACGGCGGGCATCCACTTAAGAGTGGGGATTCACCACTTGAGAGTGGGTACAAGAGTGATACAAATTCAATTATCCACACTGGCGGTAAACCATCCAGGGGTACTAATGTGAAATTAAAGAAAGAATTGCAGCAATAAAGGACTGGAATAGTACTACTATTTACAGTCTTACAATATGGAAAAAGAGTTGCAAAATACATGAAAATTATAATAGATTCAATGTACCATGATACTGGAAGATTCCATGTTAGACATCAACAATAAATGATGAAGAAAGGACTGGAGATTCAAACTTAAACAAGTCTGATGTAAAATAACAATTCTGGAAATGAATAACCAGCAACTGTGAAACCAATTAAATGCCCATAACTTCACCAAATTACCTCTAAATTGAGTGATGTCTTTTGCAGAAGCTTTATAAGAGGTAGGCACCCAAAAACAGATCACAAAACAGCACCAAAACTCAGCATATCATTCAAGCACGAATTCCAATACTTCAAGAATGGTACGGCCCTCCTTAAGGGGCGATTTTGACATTAAAAATCAGAAACTGAAAATTAAAATTTGAAAATCTCCAAAGATGGTCGCCTTGGGTGTAGGAATGGATTGGAAAAGTACCCACAAGCAAATTAAATTCACTCCAAAAGCTGTATGCAAAAACCACCTTCAGCTGTGACTGTATCCGCAACTTCAAAACTAGAAATTTCATCAAAAATCTTCATCTATTGAGCTCAATTTGCTAGTCTGATTTGAGAAGCAGCAAATATCCAACTAGGTGTTGTATTTCAAACACGAAATTGGTGAGAGGCTAGGAGGTAAGCTTTCCTCGAAGCAAAATATCAATTGTCATTTCGACAGCATAACTTTTGCGTAAATTCATGAATACCAAATGTTGGAGCCAGGCTTCTCTTTTATAGAAAAGGAGATGTCTCTTCGAATTCCTTCCAAGGCATGCCAAAAGACACAAAGGACTCTTCAAATTTCCAAATATCTTTTAATTACTCAAGATGGCGTCCCACTTCAAGCAACATTAAACTTTTTAAAAAAATATTAACTCCTCATTAAAATGGCGTCCACTTTTCCTCAAGGCATTAAAGACTTTATTAATATTTAATTCTTATGAAGGCGTCCCCCTTCAAGTCCACCTTTTAAGAACAACATAAAGTTATTTCCCTAGGCCAAGGGGTCAACTGCAAATTATAACATTAATGCCTTTATTTATGAAATTCACCAATATAAAGTTTTTAGAAGCCAAAACTTGAACTCATTTAATTGCTCCAACTGAAAATGAAGACCTGAAGACTGAAAACTGCATACTGCCAAAAACAGAATTTACTATAAATAGTAAACTCCCTGAATTCCATAGAACCTCTAAAGAAGGAAACCCTGATTTTACCTCAAACAAGCCTACGGATTTCTGGAAATAGGCTAAAACCAAATGAAGAGCTAATACAAAATGGGGACATTACACTCCAACACCACCAATGCACCAACTCCTCCCTTTGCCTCTTTTTCTCAATTCTTTTTGCGCCTCAAATGTTTCTAATTGTACTTGCACTCAATTTAACAAATTTCATGAGGTGCATGAGGGTATCCTAATTCACATCATGTATGGTATGCATGCAATATGGTATTCAAATCTGTTAATGCCTCCATGAAAAGTGCTTCAAGGCTTACATTTTATTCTTTTTTTCTCGCCAAGAAAAATTTCAGCATGTTTCCAAGCGTCTTTTTCAACTGGGTTGTAGATATTGTGAAAACAATGATTTGAATTGGAAATCAAGGTTGCTGCAATAACAAGTAGTTTCTAAATTTATATAAAAAAAAAGTAGGTTTGTAAAAAGGAAAATGCAAATTCAAAAAATTGCAATTTGAAGCTCAAAACATGTAAAATAAAAATTCAAGCTTACCTCTCAAATTAAGCTTGAAATGAAATGCAAACTCCTTCCAATCGTTGGTAAAGAGCTTTCAATGCATCTGCTTGTTGGTATGAAGATACTCGAATGTGATTTGATGATGGATTTATGGTCTACCTCCTTGCTAGTTGCCCTACAATTCTTTCTTATTTTTCCTCACAACTCTTTTTTCTCATATTTTTCCAACAAAATCAAATGAAGCTGCTTTTAGGGCTATGCAGGAAATATAAGTGAAAAAAAGCAAAGTTCAACTCAAGTTTTATGTTTTTTTTTGTTTTTTAGTCACCCTTGCACTGACCGAGTCCACCTGGTGGGACTCGCTCAGACTTAGCAAGTTCGGTGAGTTTGAGAGACTCAACAAGTGTCTCTAGGACTCGTCCGAGTATGAGTCTGAGTGGGCTGGGGTAACTTAACCCGAGACTCATCGAGTCTAGGCGAGTCTTGGCGAGTCTCATACCTCTGGTAAAACACCTCTTAATTAAGAGTGATTGAGAGTTCGATTTATGACCTGTTGGATGTGTCATCTCCTTGAGTCATGTATCCCATAGGTCTATATTTGTGTAAGCAAATTTTTATATTGTATTCTTTTACATCATTTATATTGGAATAGGTGTTATTTGCATTGTACATCATTTATTTGTTTGCTTCCAATTTTATAACTCATCTCCTCTAACCTAGATCTTGGCTTGTCATTAGATTATCATTGAATCTTACACTTTTGTTTTGAACCATAGGTAGAATGGCACAAAGATCTTTCCTCTAGCTAGGAGGGTGCCCCCTAGATTTTTTTTTTGAATTTAGTGATGGTTATAAGGCGTAGTTCAATAGGCTCTCCTCTAATTTATATAGAAAGGGTATAGTTTATAGCCTTCAACAGGTCAAAATTTTAGTGCTCTTTGAGACACATACATGAAGAGAAATCATATGTGGTGGCACCTCAATGGCTGAGGATTTATTTAGTTGTAGAACATTCCATCAAAGTTTTATGAATCATAAATATGTGTTTTAAAAAGACCTCTTATTTTTTATTACTTGTACAATTTTTAGTTTTTGTTTTCATTTTTTCAAATTCAAAAAGAATAAAAAATTAATTAAATTTATCTTGAGTTTTAATAGTTTGTGAGTTCTATTAAGTGGACTAGTAAGTTGAGTGCAATTAGTTGGTAGTGAGAAAGGTAAAGGAGTTGTATATGTATTTCAATCTATGCCTTATCTCACATAAGAAATTTAAGCATAAGGAGGGGATGTTGAGGGATTAGAATATAGCACCTGAGCATCTCAACTTGGATGCTATTGTGGCACAACTTTCCATCTTGATCAACAATGAGGGACATGAAGTTGCTACATAAAACATACATGCTGTAACTAGTTAGAATTACACTTGCTATGATTGTGGTTCTAATAAACCAATTAATGATTTTGATATTCTCAATAAAGAATGTTCAACATAGTGATTTATTTTTAGATTCCATGTAAAATTGCAAGGTTGACTAACAATTATTGTTCAATTTTAAATTTATGTCAGAAATATAACCTTATTGTCTTTGACATTTAGCATTGAATCATCAATTACTAATTATATTGTTTGTTTACTTGTATATTAATTATCAATTATTAGTTATATTATATGTTTATTTTTAAATATATAAAATTATAAAAACAAAAATAATATATACTAATTCTAATTTTAACAAATTAGTGAATTAAAATACTTAAACCCAAAGCATCACCTAATCTAAAATCAAAGTTACAGCTTAGCAAAATCATATTTGAACGATGTTCTAGAGAGCCGTATCCTCAAAATTGACTTTATATAATAAATTTAAGATAAAAATTCCCATCAATTTTTTAATATATTTTCTTTGTATGTAAGTTTTAATCATTATTGTCTGGAGTTAATATTTTAATAAAAAATTTAAAGTATTTAGCAGTTTATTGAGTGAGTAATATACTTTTGTTGTTGATGCAGGTATAATGGCGCAATATCTTTACAAACGTACCTTATTGTTCTTATTGATAATAGTCGGTTTTCCGACAGAAGAACCAGGTCACCATTATTGCACACTGCTTTGAAAGATGCTCAAGAAATAGTTAAAAAACTTATATACACACCATGCGCTGATGATATGTTGGATGTGGTTGCATTCAATGAGACAGATGCCACTAATCTAACTGTAAATCCGGTATGTTATACAAATTTATATTTAGGAGAGCTTTATATTTATTTAACATACATAAATACTAAAGATATTTGCACCATGATGTATATTTCCTATGTGAATCAATATGTCTCAGTTTAAGGCGAACAATTATTCAGAAAATTTGTGTAATATTGTTAAGGTCGATTATAGATTTTTATTACATTAGTTTGGTATAATATTTTAAATTAGTTTTGATTAATATTTTCAACATCAATGGATTTTAATTTAATGATTCAGAAATTATTAATCTTCTAATCAAAGAAATCATAGATTGTTGAACTTGATTAAAATATTTTATTTTTTAAAATTAAATATATTATAAAACAATATTAATGTTGTAGAAGAGAAAATAAATACTTACATGTACAAAAAAAAACAAATAATATAAAAAATAAAGAAAAGGATAAATTATTATATGTACAAGAAAACAAATACATTAGGGGTGGGGGGCCTAGTTCGATTGGCTAAAGCATCCCTGCAGGTAAGAGGTCATGAGGTCAGCATCTATCAATTATCCTTCTTGTAACATGCTAGTCTAATAACATAAATATAGAGAATATGTATTCTAAATTAAATAGAGTAATATTGTATTGAAATAATAATGTCACATTACAAAATATCACAAGTCTATGAGAGGACAGATTCCTTTGAGCAATGATTAGTATAAAATATTCAATGAATAATATTTCCCCTTGTCTAAGTCATCTATTCAAATTAATTCTATTAAAGAGAACTACTGTTTTCCATACCTACGAAATTATAACAATTTGCTAAAAGAATGATTTACAAAGCATATGCATTTGATTTTTTATGAATAAAATTTAACATAAATTAAAGAGTTGGGGTAAGGGTCCTAACATGTTGTCCCTCTTAAAAATTTTCCTTCAAATTTTTATTTGAAGAAATTTTTGTTGCTATTAAAAGTAATAGTTTTTACATTGCTTCCTCTAGTTGCATATCATACCATTGTACCATAATCTTGGTGATAGTGTAGATGCCAAGCTATAATGATTGCCTATCTAGGATAGAATCAGGTTTCAAGAAGATATATCCCTTAGTAACAAGCTTTGGTAGATAGTAGTTTGAGCTTGAACTTGTTGACTAAATAACAAGATACCTTGAAAACATGACGTATCTTGGAAGAAGAGGGTAGCTCTAACTCCTATATCATGGACCAAAGTTTAGAGAATATTATCATGTGTTGTGAGGGTGGAATCAACAACCTAAACCTAGGAACTGTTTGAGATCTATGCAATGTTACAAGACTTGCCGAGACTTGCTGATTCTGGTGGACTTACTAGACTCATCGAGTCTAGGTGAGTCTCAACCCAAAGACTCAATTATTTTAATTAATTTAAAAAATCACTTACAACCTTTCAATGCTTGTTTGGTTTATGACATGCCCTAGGATCATGCACATGAAAAAGGTGTGCTAGTCTATGTTGTTTTGAAGGTCTTCATTTGGGCTTAGTGGTGGGGGCTCCACGCCTTGACCCTATCCTTTATTGCAAAAAGGAATATGCCAGGGGCATTGCCCCAAACCTCGCAAGGGGTGTTGCCCCTTGACCCCACTAGGGGCGTTGCTACTAGACCCCTACAAGGGGTGCTTCCCCTCGACCTTGTTGGGGTGTTTCCCCGAAATCCCCATCAAACTATAATTCTAGGAAAGTACAACCCCTTCAAACCCTTGATGGTTCTAGACCTGCTGGTCTTTTCATGGGGAACCCGAAGGCTAGTCGGAAGGTTAAATTAGGGTTTCCTAATTTTGAGGAGGTCATTGCTCAGAGATGATGGATTCAATGGCGGTTTCTTTCTGGGTTTTCAGAGAGCTTCGCAGTGGTATGTTCATCTCAGCATTCAGAGCACTTTTTGGAATTTACTATTTTTAGTAAATTCTATTTTTGGCAGCTTTCCAGATGTGTTAAGCTCGGTTGACTTCCTGCTTCAGTTGGTCAGTTGTTTTGCTCAGTTTTGACTTCAGGGCCTTGTCAAAAGGATAAGTTAAGTCATTTAATTAAAAAAAAGTCACGTTTTAATTATTATAATTGAACGTTGACCCTTGGCTTAGACTTAATGACTTAATGTGTTTTTAAAAAAGTGGTCTTTGAGGGTGGCGACCTCATTGAAGAGATTATTTTAATTATTTCCTAAGTCAAAGCAAGGTTTGAAGGGCGTAATTATCAAAGTTGATATTCATTTAAAATATCATTTCTTAAGACTTGAAGAGAAAGTGCGCCCATCCTTGAGGAGATTGGGTTTTGACCTAAAAGTTGATTTTAGGGTTTTTGCGAAGTCAACTGAAGAATTATAAAGAGGAGTCTTGGTGCATCATTTCGGAGATCTTTGGACGACTATACTGTTATGCTGCCGGATTGGCTCTGGGACTGCTTCGAGGAATGAAGGCCTCCTAGCTTGGGCATCACTTCGTGTTTGGAAGACAACATCTAGTGGTGAATCATTGTACTGTGAGTTGCATTTAGTGTGTTTTGTTCATCAGTTCATTGCATAGTTAGATTCGAAGTTAGCATTTAATAGTTTCAGCTTATTGCATTGTTTTAAGACAGCAGATTGCATGTTTGCTTCATAAATCAGAAAATACCAAAAATATCATTGTGGGTATTAGCTTATTGTCTGTGTTAGCCTTAGGCGCCCTTATGCTCCATATTGCAGATTTTAATGTTGTGAATTGAATTTTTAAAGCCAAGTCGAGTTTCTCAGCTGGGCCGTACCATCTAGGGACATTGGGATTTGTGCATAATTAATATATGGGCTTTAGATCTGTTTTCAGTGTCTCATCCTAGGCGTCTGCTTAGTTAAGAGTTAATGCATTTGATTTCTAGTTAATCGGAGGTCATTCGTGGAAGATATGAGCATTTTAGCAATTCCTTAGACTGCTGTTCTAAACATTTAATGAGCAGATTGTAATAAAATCAGAAATCTGTATCTTGATATTTGAAGGCATTTGGTTTTGGTATTACTATGCAAAGTAACGGTGGATTCCAAATGATGTAATGCTGATCCTTTAAATTCATAAGACATTGTTAGGCAAAGGCTCCTTATTTGTAAAACTGACAGTAGTACTGGCAGTTAATTCATTATTGCTTAAATCAGATTGTGTTCTCATTTCCATTCAAAGTTATTGTAATAGTGAGATCTCCGCCCTATGGTCGCTACTATCCCATTCCGGGTTAGCAAGCACATTCTGGGTGTCGAGTAGTTTCATTTCTCAGCATCTTTCTTTCAAGCATTGTTTTGTATTCACTCCGTCATATGGTCGCCCCTCACTCCGCTTGGGATTGGGTAGCACATACTTGGCGTCGAGTTCCTTTTCCAGCATAAGCAGTTTATTTTAGATCCTCTGACCAATGCTCACCATCATCGGTGCCATTCTGGTTAGAGTTGCTTTCTTGCACGTTTTGGTTTTCTCATCTAACCTTAACGGGTGCACTGCTTTGAAAATTGTAAATTGAAAAAACGAAAAAAATTTGGCTCGGCTTATTTCAGTGGTATCAGAGCCACGCATCCTGCCATCCTGTGAAATCAGATTTCTATGAGTGACAGAGAACAGAGGTATTTGGCAAGAGTATACAAGAGAGGCACAGTTCAGACACAGTTGCATCAAGCCCCAGAAGGTCAAACAGCTTCAGGGATTTTGAGGGCAAATTGGGAGCCTTCACAAGAAACAGCAATGGGGGATAATGAAAGGATTCTTGGTGGCGGTGAAAGAAGTTCTGGCAACAGAGATGACAGTGGAAAGGGAGGAGAGAGATCTACGAGTCCCGGGAAGGATTTTGGAAAAAAGATGGATGCCTTGATGGACATGGTATCTTTCATGATGGGGAGAATGGGACAGAATAATGTTCCACAGACCAACTCAGGCCACAGAGGGGAGCATAGTGCTTCCAACCAGCATGATGAGCATGCAGCCCGGACAGTTTCAAACAACACTTACATCTCTTCCAGACCATTCAAGCCCACTTTTTTAGTTCCTGTAGTCAATCAGCCAGAACCTGAAGAGAATGCTTCATGGGTGGAGCAGTTGAGGGTTGGCCGTACTAAGTATGACTCTCTACCTGTCGACATCAGGATGGACATGTCCTTCAATGATTTCATGGATCATAAGAGGAAGAACAGAGGGCAAGGAAGGAACTTTGATCAAAGAAGACCATCAAATCAAGGAGACTTGTACCAAGCTGTCAACAAAGTTATACTTCCTCATTTTGATGGGAGTGATACAAGTTCAGCCCGAGCTTGGATTCAAAAGCTGGATAATTATCTAGCTCTCAGACCAATGGCGGAAGATGAAGCGATTAAGTTCGCTACGCTACACCTTGATGGGGTGGCGCACGAGTGGTGGTACCATGGCCTCGTCACTCTAGGCCATCAGTCTATCACAACATATGATGAGTTCACCACTAGGCTCATCGAAAGGTTTGAGAAAAAAGATCCTGAGATCCACTTCAGGGAGCTTGCTCAATTGAGACAGTATGGCACAGTGGATGCCTACATTGCGGAGTTTCAGAGGCTTTCAGTCATGGTGACTGGAATCACGGAGAGAAGGTTGGTGATTCTTTTCAGTGAGGGTTTGACAGAACCACTCAAAGGTTGGATTAAAGCCTTTGATCCACCGACACTGCAAGAGGCCATGAAAAAGGCGAGAAATATGGAGTGGGCTGCTCCTAAGGCAAAATTTCAGTCAAACTCCCCTTTTCAGAAAAGGGATAAAGAAAAAAGGCCTCAGCATAAAAATCATTTGAGACCTCAGAACAAGGAGTTCAAGAATCGCAATCCCCATGTCACCAGGTTGGATCAAGAAACCCTGAATGAACTCAGAAGAAAAGGGTTGTGTTTCCGGTGTCAGGAAAAATGGTCTCAAGACCATGTTTGTCCAAAAGGGGTTAGGTTCAATCAGATTGAGTACTATTCTGCGGGAGAAAGTAGTTCTGATTTTTCCGACCAGCAATCTGATTTTGAAGGAAGTGAGGAAGATAGAGCTCCAGAAGAGTCCGGAGATAAGAAGGAAAGTGGTGGAGTTTTAGCTCAACTTTCTAGTCTTCAAAGAAACGAATCATTCAAGGTGCGTGGGATGATCAAAGGGCAGCGAATCGTTGCTTTGATCGATACTGGAGCAACTCATAACTTCATTGATGAAGTTGTGGTAGCCAAGAAGGGGCTGCAAACAGAGGAGTTCGAAGGATTCAAGGTCATGGTTGCCGATGGGTTCCGAATTTCTTGCACCAAGAAAATATCTAACATGACCATGCATTTGGGCAACTACGAAGTCAAGGATGACTTCTATGTAGTTCACATTGGGGATATTGATGCCGTTCTAGGCATTCAATGGCTGCGATCTCTTGAAGAGATCTCTTTGAATCTGCAGACTATGGAGTTGAAGTTCCAATCGGATGGGAAGAAGATAGTTTTGAGAGGCATGTCCAATGGAGATCCTCGAGTAGTGTCATTCAAAAGAATGGCAAGGCTGATCCGTCACGATCAAGCTGAGTGGGTTGCCGATGTACCACGTACGTTGAGTAGTAAAGAATGCTTAAGGGGAATTGAGGATGCAGTCTTCACTTTGGAAAAGGGACCAAAATGTGGTGATTGCACTCTTGTCAACCCATTCCTTGGGTTGAGGGATGCTAGTCTGCTCTGGGAGTTGAATTTGAAGTCATCTTATGATTCATGCTTCAGTGTTCCTGAAGTTTTCATGGATAGGTTTCAAAGGTTCATCAGAGGGAATGCCAATTTTACAAGTATGCACTTGATTTTGATTAGCACTCAGAGGTGTGCTATGTTTCCTTGCCGGAGTGTTGGAGATTATTTTCAGTTGGGAATTCAAGCTTGGAATTCTCAACATAGGTTGATGGAGCATACAGTTGGTGGAAAGAAGAAATTATGGAGGAACAAGAATCAAATTTTCAGACTTTTTGGTGTCGTCTTTTTCGTTAGCAGCTTCTTGGTGGTTCCATTTGTTCATCAACAAATGGATTGGAGAGAGATTTTGAGCGTGGGCTGGAGAAATGAGCAATTGGTTGCTCTTGAATGTGTTTCCCGGCTAAGACCAGGACAGATTTTGAGACTCGAGCTTGCTGGTTTGAGGCAGACCAGCCACCCTACATGTTGCGTTTCTTGCATTCAGGAGAGTTGGTTCATCACTCCTGATCAAAGGGGTGGTAGTTTTCTCATGGAGATGGATCTAGAGTGTTTTCCAGCCACCTTGGAGGTGTCACCTTGCAGCTCGATGGTCATCTCACATGCTCACGCTTGGGATCTTGAGTGGTGTTGTTGTTTTCCTTTGGGTAGGACTCAAGAATCAGATTGCATTACGCTGATCCTAGCCTTGATCGACAGCGATTATTTGTTCCTTCACACTTTTCCTACTCTCCAAATTCATCTTATGATGGTTGATGGTGTAAACTTTGACAGTTTACTCTCAGTATTGATTCATGACAGCAGTAGCTCACATGCTTTGGTTCACCATTCGGAGACTCATGGTGTTGGAACTATGATTGTTTCCTGTAGTCTTCATGGTTGTGCCAGTATAATTCAGATGAGGCATGGTAGCTTTATGCGAAGACATGAGTATGAGTTTGATGAGCTCTTGCAAAGGAGTGCTTCCTTCCTTGTAAGAAGATTTGTAGGGGTCACACTTGCAGTCATGGTCCCGTTTGTTACCATGTGGAGGTATGGGAAGGAGTTCGATTTTGTTTTGAATAGTCTATCTTTCCTATTGCTTAGAATGGTGATTGATAGTAGTATGGTTGATACTATTAATTCGGGGGATCGTGGTCATGAGATGTGGCATGATTTTGATTTCCTTCCTTTAAGATCTTTCAGTTTGAGAATCATAGATGGTAACACTTTGGAGTTACAAGGGGAGTCAGTGCAGCATTGGCATGATATTTTCATTGATGTGATCAGAGTGGCGCAGCGGAAGCATGGTGGGTTTTTCCTGAGACGCATTTGGGAACCAGGGATCATACTTGATCATACTTGTTGCGTATGGATTAGTCTTCAAATTACTGGAGTTGTGGTGGTATTGCTTGAGGACAAGCAATTTTGGGAAGGGCGGATTGTAATGTCCCCTTCTCAAACCTGATTGTTCCAGTGACCGTTGGCCTTTTCGTTGGGAACCCGAAGGCTAGTCAGAAGGTTAAATTAGGGTTTCCTAATTTTGAGGAGGTCATTGCTCAGAGATGATGGATTCAATGGCGGTTTCTTTCTGGGTTTTCAGAGAGCTTCGCAGTGGTATGTTCATCTCAGCATTCAGAGCACTTTTTGGAATTTACTATTTTTAGTAAATTCTATTTTTGGCAGCTTTCCAGATGTGTTCAGCTTGGTTGACTCCCTGCTTCAGTTGGTCAGTTGTTTTGCTCAGTTTTGACTTCAGGGCCTTGTCAAAAGGATAAGTTAAGTCATTTAATTAAAAAAAAGTCACGTTTTAATTATTATAATTGAACGTTGACCCTTGGCTTAGACTTAATGACTTAATGTGTTTTTAAAAAGTGGTCTTTGAGGGTGGCGCCCTCATTGAAGAGATTATTTTAATTATTTCCTAAGTCAAAGCAAGGTTTGAAGGGTGTAATTATCAAAGTTGATATTCATTTAAAATATCATTTCTTAAGACTTGAAGAGAAAGTGCGCCCATCCTTGAGGAGATTGGGTTTTGACCTAAAAGCTGATTTTAGGGTTTTTGCGAAGTCAACTGAAGAATTATAAAGAGGAGTCTTGGTGCATCATTTCGGACATCTTTTGACGAATATACTGTTATGCTGCCGGATTGGCTCTGGGACTGCTTCGAGGAATGAAGGCCTCCTAGCTTGGGCATCACTTCGTGTTTGCAAGACAACATCTAGTGGTGAATTCAGTCTGTTTGTGAGTGCATTTTAGTTCATACATCTTGTGTTCAGTTTTGCATTGTTAAATCTGTTTTTAGCATATTAGTGTTTCAGCATCTTGCATTGTTGTAGACAGCAGATTCATGTTTTAATTCATATTTCGGAAAAGACAAAAATATAGCATCTGGGTAGTAGCCCATTCTCTTAGTCTAGGAAGGGCGCTTCAATAGTTCAAGTTTCAGATTTTTCTGTGTTGTATGGAATTTTTAATGAGAGGTCGACTTTCCCAGCTTGGCCGTACCTTTTAGAATTGCATTGAAATCCGTGTAAATTAAATTAGGGTCTCTTTGATCAGTTTTAGTGTCTTGAAATGGTCGCCTATACCTTGAGAGAGTAATGCATCTTGTGTTGCATCAATCGGATAACATTTGAGAAATTTATGAACAAATCATTGTGGATGTAAGCTGCTGATTTTGTGAAAAGTGCAGATCTGATTATGACAGTCCAAGAAATCTGCATTTTCTGACTTGGGTTTTGGCATGGTGGTTTATTTAGAGCTTGTAACAGATTTATTGTTGATTGCTCCATCTGGAAGGACTTTGATGTATTGACATTGCAGGCAAGAATTACATTTTGTAAACTGGCAGTAGTACTGACCAGTATGCTTTAATATTGCTTTGTCATTATTTGTAATACTCGTTCTTGCTTTTAGTATTAGAGTGAAATAGCGATAACTCCGCCCTATGGTAGCTACTCTCCCATCTTGGGTCAGCAAGCACATTCTGGGTGTTGAGCGTTTTTCAGCTTCTGCATTTCTCTTTCAAAGTGTGTTATTGTAATCACTCCGTCATATGGTCGCCCCTCTCTCCGCATTGGATTGGGTAGCACATACTTGACGTAGAGTTCTTTTTTGCATTTAGAATAGAAGACCCTTTGACCAATGCTCGCCATCATCGGCGCCATTCTGGTTAGAGTTGCTTTCTTGCACGTTTTGGTTTTCTTCTCTAACCTTAACGAGTGCACTGCTTTGTAATTTGAATTTGAAAAACGAAAAATTTGCCTCGAATATTTCAAAGCTATTCGCATTAAAGGCAGAGGCCAATGAATCCATTACTGGAACCATTGATTTATCAAGAAGTCAAGAAGCTTCTTTCTGCTCGTATTATTTTTCTAGTAAGGCACTCCACGTGGGTCGCCAATCTTGTTCCCGTCAGAAAGAAGAACGGAGAAATAAGGTTGTGTGTAGACTTCCACAATTTGAATAGAGCCTCTGAAAAAGATAATTATCCCTTGCCTTCGTTAGATGAGGTGTTACAAATAGTGAATGGTTCACAAATGATGTCCTTCTTGGACGGATATTCGGGCTACAATCAAGTGTTGGTTGAACAAGAAGATAGATTGAAGACAGCGTTCACCACTAAATGGGGAACTTTTGCGTATAGAAGAATGCCTTTCGGCTTGATTAACGCAGGAGCCACTTTCCAGTGAGCTATGGACATCGCCTTTCGAGACCTTGTTGGAAAGTGCATAATTATCTACATGGATGACCTGACTGTGTTCTCAAAGAAAAGAGGAGACCATGTTGAAGATTTAAGAAAGATATTTCAGAGATGCAGAAGATTTGGTGTCTCTCTGAATGCTAAGAAATGTATATTTGGCGTCACAGAGGGTAAGTTATTGGGTCATATCATCTCAGAGAAGGGTATATCAATTGACCCCGAGCGTATTGAAGCTATTTCAAGGATTGGTTTGCCAGTAGTCAGAAAGAGTTGAGGTCATTCTTCGGCAAAATCAATTTTGTAAGGAAGTTTATCATAGGGTTTGCTGAAATAGTTAGGCTGCTAAATGAGATGCTGAAGAAGAATGCAAAGGTTGAATGGAACCCACAAACTAGGAAGGCTTTTGATGAAATCAAACAAGCTATAATAGATGCCCCAGTACTGGTCAGTCCATACTACACAAGGCCTTTCTATCAGTATTCGTTTTCCTCAAAGCACACGTGTGCAACGGTGTTGACCCAAAGAACATAAGAAAAGGACGAGCACCCAATCGCTTTTATGAGTGCACCCTTGAAAGAAGCAAAGTTAAGATATCCAAGCATTGAAAAGCAGGCATATGCTTTAGTGAAAGCTGTCAAGAAATTCAGACATTATATCTTGAGAAGCAAGGTTCACGCGATTGTTCCTAACGCCACAGTGAAAACTTTGCTGATGCAGAATGAGTTAGGAGAAAGAAGAGGTAAGCGGGTCGCCACTCTGCAAGAATATGATATAGAAATACAACCCATGAAATTGGTCCAAGGACAGGCTTTGGCTCAGACAATTGCAATGGTTGGTCCAGAATTAGTTCAGCAGACGTATGTATTAGAGGAAGTGTCTCCCGGAGAGTGGTATGACGACACAGTTTATTACCTGTTGAATCATAGATGCCCTCGCCACCTGAACCCAGTCCAGCGAAGAGCTTTAAGAATGAGAAGTCAAAGATTTATGCTTCAAGGATCAGTTCTTTACAGAAGGAACTACGAGGGGATTTATTTGAGATGTGTAGGAAAACAAGAAGCAAATCAGTTAATGGAACACTTTCACGAGAAGTTCGGAACTGGACACGGAGGAAGTTTGGCCACCGCCCATCAAATTCTGAGAGCTGGATATTATTGGCCCACGCTTTTCAAAGACACATACGAGCATGTGAAGGCTTGTCACATTTGTCATACAGCGGCAAATAGAGGAAGGCATCCCGCTATGCCTTTGCAACCAGTGATTGAGGTTAGACCTTTTGCCAAATGGGGATTGGATTTCATTGGGATGATCAATCCGCCTTCTTGAGGTCAGCATAGATATATCTTGACAGCAACGGACTACTGCACCAAGTGGACAGAAGCTCAAGCCTTGAAGCAATGCACGTCAGATGTGGTCATCAGATTCCTTGAAAAGAACATTGTGACAAGATTTGGATGCCCTCATACCTTAGTCAGTGACAACGGTTCAGCCTTCTCCTCGCTGAAGTTTTCCAACTGGGCCTTTGAATATGGAATTACACTGAAGTTTTCCTTTAACTACTATCCGCAGGGGAATGGACTAGCAGAGTCCACAAACAAGAATTTGTTGAATGCCATTAAGAAATTGTTGGATAAGAATCCTAAAGATTGGCACACACAATTGAGGCTCTGCCTTCTATGCTTAATGCACAAACGAGCTCCTTAAACCACCACTTGGTCACTCGACAGATCCGCTTTTTCCAATACAACTATGATAAATTAACCTCCACCATTCAAGAATTCTCGAGGATTCAAAAGTTCAAACAAGATTGTCTCTGGCTTGATGCACCTCTAGAAGAGAAAGAGATGTGCCACTTGATAACTGCAGCACAAAGCAAAAGAGTGAAGCAGGATAGTTTGATAAACAAGCTAAGATTAAGTCTTTCCATTTCACTTGGTCTTATACTGAGACAAGGTCCACGAAAAGAAAGGAGATCACGACAAGTTCAATAAATTGTGGTTGGGCCCATATCAAATTTCTGAAATCCTGGGAGATAATGCATTTAGATTGCGTACATTGACAGGGGAGGATGTCCCGTTGCCCGTCAACGGACAGTTCCTCAAGCATTATTTCCAGTCCTAGGTTCTCTCCGAGAGCCTGCTTTGTAACATAGTTAGATTAGGTCTGCTTTCCCGTTCGTTTGCTTTCTATTTGCTTTCCTGTTTTCTTTCGTTTTGGTTTTGGTTTGTTGCCCTCTAGGTTTTTGGTTTGGTGTTTCCGTCCCTTGAGTTGTCCACTCAAGTGGTTCTGGTTTGGAATGGGCAAGGATTTTAGGGTTTTCCGTTGTGAAGGGGGTGATGATTATTTAACTTTCACAACATGGTTCTTTCCGCTGGAATTTGTGCAAATTTTTGAAAAGACTAAGGTTGTTTTCCTCTTGTCATCATCCAATTAGCAATTGAACTCGTCTCGGGAGGTTAACCCGCTATTGTGTCTTAACACATGAGTCTAAAGACCTTAAAAATCTTACCAATCTCCATTCTAGGTCATTTTTGGTTTCTTGGGAAAGGTCTTGGCAGGTGAAAATTTTACATCTTGCTTCAGCGCCACTACAATTCTCAAACCCATTGGAGGCTTCAATGCCTGCCAGCCAATTAAGGAATTGACGGAGAAATCAAATGAAGAAAAGAAAATGTGCTTAAAAGAAATATCAAAAGGAAAAAGAAAATGAAAAATGGAAAGAAAAATATCATGAAATATTGGTTTTGGGAACATACGAGTAACTCCACCAGGGCTATGGACGCCCGGCCGGCAGTGGAGCAATATTCGTGAGAATTAGAAGGAGCAACCGCCGAGCTATGGATGCCCGACCGTGCTGGAAATATTCCGAGCCAAATTTTTCGTTTTTCAATTTACAAATTACAAGCAGTGCACCCGTTAAGGTTAGAGGAGAAAACCAAAACGTGCAAGAAAGCAACTCTAACCAGAATGGCGCCGATGATGGCGAGCATTGGTCAGAGGATCTTCCTATTCTAAATGCAGGAAAGAACTCAACGTCAAGTATGTGCTACCCAATCCAAATGCGGAGTGAGGGGCGACCATATGACGGAGTGAATACAAAAGCAATGCTTGAAAGGAACTACTGAAAGTTGAAACACTCAACACCCAGAATGTGCTTGCTGACCCAGGGTGGGTAAGTAGCGACCATAGGGCGGAGATGGATTACATACAATATCAAATGCTGAAAGAGAAAAGAACATTACAATCTGATAAGCAAGAACTTAAATGGCTGCCAGTACTACTGCCAGCATACAATTTGAAAGATGACAACTTGCTATCAATTATAAATCAGCGTATGTGTAATTGCAACAATATTAGTAATCCCTTTGCTGAGAAATGAAACTTAAATGGAGATAGTATTTGACAGATCCAACCTTGTCCAAGCTTGGCAAATCCTTAATGAAGTCTCCACAACGCTTGAAGAATTCTCACCACCATCCGATGAAGAAGTTGCAGATTTCTTCCCACTGTATATCAGACCTGCACCTTACAGTGAATAACCAGCAACATATAGAACTCTTGAATTGCTCGGAACTCCCTTAATACTTATTCAAACAACCTGAGACTGAATGCAAAACATACATATGATGGAGGCGCTCAAACCCAAACCAAAGAACAGACCTAAAATGCAAGGATTATTTAATGCACGAATTTCAAGAGAACTGAAAAGTAGGGCTCAACCAGGAAGGGCGATTTCTTTATTAAAAATTCAGATTTGCTTCAAAAAATCTATAAACTTGCATACATTGGCGCCTAGCCTAGAAGGATGGAATGGAACAATACCCACAATGGATTTTTTTTGTCTTTTTGGATTTATAAGTAAAACATCAAATCTGCTAAGCTAAAATGCTACAACCAGAAATCTCCAATATGCCAAAACTGAACCTAAGATGATAAATACGGATTACAATGCACAAACTCCAAAGTACTCACAAACTGAACTAAGAATCATCACTAGTCGTTGTCTTACAAACGAGAAGAGATGCCCAAGCTAGGAGGCCTTCATTCCTCGAAGCAGTCCCAGAGCCAATCCGGCAGCATAACAGTATAGTCGACAAAAGATCCTCAATAATGTCCCAAGACTCCTCTTTATAATTCTCCAGTTGACTTCTCAAAACCCTAAAATCTGCTTTTAGGTCAAAACCCCTAATCTCCTCAAGAAGGCGTACTTTCTCTTCAAGGCTTAAGATTTGACATTTTAATTAAATATCAAACTTTGAAACATGCGCCCCTCATAACCTTGCTTTGACTTAGGAAATAATTAAAATCATCTCTTAATGAGGGCGCCACCCTCAAGACCCACCTTTTTAAAACAACATTAAGTCATTAAGTCTAAGCCAAGGGTCAACATTAAAATATATCATTTTAACGTGATTTTTTAATTTAAATGACTTAACTTATCCTTTCCTCAATGTGCCTCAAGCCAAAACTGAGTATTATCTCAATCTTAACCGAAACAAGAAATCAACCGAAGCCGAATCCAACCGAAAGTCAAGCAAAAATAGAATTTACTAAAGATAGTAAATTCCAAAAAGTGCTCTGAATGCTGAGATGATCATACCACTGCGAAGCTCTCTGAAAACCCAGAAAGAATCCGCCATTGAATCCTCCATCTCTGAGCAATGACCTCAAAAATAGGAAACCCTAATTTTCCCTTCCGACTAGCCTTCGGGTTTCCAGAAAAAGGCCAACGGTCACATGAATGATCAGGTTTGAGAAGGGGACATTACAGTCCGCCCTCCCCAAGATTGCTTGTCCTCAAGCAATCGCAAACTAGGATGCTGCAATATCTCATCACTTTCCCAAGTTGCATCCTCCATGGGCAAGTTCTTCCACTTTACCAAACATTCTCTGATAGTTCTATTCCTCAAAGAACGTTCTCTGACATCTAGTATCTCCTCTGGAACTAGAACCAACTGTCCCTCTTCATCCAACGGTGGCAACTGTGAAGAAGCAATCACATTGTGTCCAAGTGCCTTCTTGAGGCGAGACACGTGGAAGACATTATGCACTATGCTGTCTGTAGGTAGCTCTAATTCATAAGCTACTGCCCCAACTTTTCTGATGACCCTAAATGGCCCATAGAAGCGAGGTTTGAGCTTCTCAGCTCCACTCTTCTTGAGAGTAGAATGTCTATAAGGTTGTAAACGAAGATAGACCATATCCCCAACCTCAAACGAACGCTCAACACGCCTCTGATCAGCATACAACTTCTGCTGATTTTGTGCAATCTGCAAATTATCCTTCAAGGATCTCATTATGTCTTGACTATGCTGCAACAAATCCTTGGCTAAAGGTGCTTTGTTGTCACCAAACACCAAATCTGCAAAACTGGGTGCTTCATATCCATAAAGTGCCAAGAAAGGAGACATCTTGATTGACATATGAAAAGTAGAGTTGTAGCAGTACTCGCCTATATGCAGCCACTTGACCCAAGCTTTCTGTTGTTCTGACACATAATTTCTCAAGTAGCCTTCCAACCACTTGTTCACCACTTCTATTTGCCCATCAGTTTGGGGGTGATAACTCGTGCTTGGAGTGAGCACAGTACCACTCATTCTGAAAACTTCCTGCCAAAAGGTACTTAGGAACTTGTTGTCCCTATCACTTACAATATTCTTTGGCAACCCATGCAGCCTAAACACTTCTCGAAAAAACAAATCTGCAACTTGGGCTGCAGAAAAAGTGCTGGTAATGGCAA
>VDFB02105785.1:139760139-139836153 GCA_007258455.2 Sequoia sempervirens
AACCAGGATTGGAGAGACAAGAGGGTGAGCAACAGGAACCTGGGCATGATCAATAAAGAACTACTTCTCCTCCTGAGAATGTAGTTGAGGAAATTCTCAGAATGTCATTGTCTGTGACTTCCAATGTTCCTCATACCCCTCCAAATTCAAGAAATCCTCCACCTCCTGTTCCCTCGTCACCTATTCCTACCACATGCATTCTTGCAGCCGAGATATCCACTATCCCTGCAACATCAACCTCGCTTGATACTCCCTCAGTGACAAGCATCCATACGGTTGATATACTGTCAAGCCCTCCATCGTCCATTCCTAGCCTATCTTTGCCAACGTATGATATCACTTCTAAAAATGAATTCAATCGTTGCATGAATGAGTCAATGCGTAATTAGCTCAATGTGTCAACTGCAAAAGCGATGATGACAGACACTTCTCTGATTGTCACGATACCTATGGTAACTTCAGACGTGACAATAACTTTAGAAGTAGCAATGACGACTGAATTGACAGTGAATCCAGAAGCTCACACTTCTTTTCTTCCCCCTTGGCTAATATCTCAAGTGTCGAAGCATAAAAGCAAATGATTTCTCCGGAGGAGCTCGATCTTGAAGAGATAGTCCTTCCAAAGGCTAAAGGGAAGAAAAAGGCAAAGGTATACTCAAGGCTGAATGTTGATAAGTTTGGCCACAAGTATGCAGAGATTGGCATACCACCAAATCAAGAAAGTGATGTCAATATGGAAGACTACACGATGACCAAGGTCCATCTTGGCAAGGTTACCAATGAAAGTGCAAAAGCCGATGCACAAGTCACTTTGGATATCTTGGCTGGAAGGCTGGATAAAGTAGAGCAAGCTCGCAACATGTACAAACAGAGGGCAGAGCATTATGCCACTGTTATAAAGAGGCTTGCAGGTTCTCCAAGTAATGCACAACTACTAAGAGTGGTAAGTATTGAAGACCTAGCTGTCAAGAAAGATGAGAAGTTCGCCTCCAAAGGCAGAGTGTTGTATGATTTTGTTGAGAAGATCATTGAACACAGATCTTAGATCATAATGGCTGCGGACAAGAAAACTACCTTGTTGGCCAAGCTCTCCACAGAGCTTGATAAAGAAAAATGTGTACTTTCCCAGGAGCGCAGAGACATGGAAAAATCCCTGTTGTCATGGTCGAAAATGAAACAGGTAAAGCTCAGTAAATTGGTGGAGGTTGGGGTAATTCCTAACAAAGAAAAGTTCGTTGAGGTAAGAGAATCTTTGAAACATAGAATTCAAGTGGTTCAATCTCTTACGGAAGATCTCCACCAAGTACAGGAAGATGTTAAAGGACATCGCACTATTCTTGAAAAAGGTATCAAAGAGTTGCCTAGTCAACTTCTTGAGGAAAATCGTATCTTCCTGCCAGCCACAAAAATATCCCAGATCTTCAAGGAAGCCATCATGAATTTGATTGACAATTCAGACTTCTTAGAAGCTTCACTGAACATCATTTGTGATACAAGGCTCACATTGGATAACCTGAAAATGCATCTTGACAGGTGCAAGTAGGTTCACTCATCTGCCATGAGATCGATCACGAGAATTCACACCATTGTGGATTACACCGTTGGTCCATATGAGAAATTTGTGTAAGAGACTAGGAGGAAATTGAAGACACCCACCCAAGGCAAAGAAACATGAAGCAGCCTCCTATTCTCCAGTGTTAGACATTTCCAGTGCATCCCTTTATGCATCTTGTAAATATTTATTGACATTTTCGAATGTCTTTTTGTAAATTGTAATTACACCAAGCTCAAAGATGTAATATTTTGAAAACAAATTACACTTTGACTTTGGTCAAAGTTAGGTGATATCTCCTTAAATCGCTCACCTAACTTTCCTTAATTTCCTCAATCAGTTTCCTTCTTTTGCTCATCCCTCTTTCTATATAATGTGAGGGATTTTCATTGTAAACTTATCCTTTAGTATTTTGCAACGAAGTGCTGCCCTTTTTGAAGCAAATTTGTGAAACTTTGCATTCATGCTTTGTGAATGGAATTTGATCAATAAAGAAGAGGATTGTAAATCAAACTTTGCGTTGGATTCGATACTTTTGCGAGTTGATCTTATTTGGTGGTGATTAGCTTGAGGAATCTGAAGGACTCTAAATAGTTTATGTAAACTTTGTGTTGCATCTATTATTTAGATTTGCATTTGTGTTTCTGTTTATCATTTGGTTGAATGATCTACAAGACTTTGTGCTTGTAATCGTTCATGCTCTTGCATACTTTTGTTGAATGATCTACAAGACTTTGTGCTTGTAATTGTTCATGTTGTTCTAAGAATTGCTGTGTCTAAGAAGACTTTGTGCTTCTAACGTAACAAACGGTATACTCTGCATAGATCCAACATTGATAAGCTACAGAACGACTTTGTGCCTTCGTGAGTTTTCCATTTTACTTTATTTGTTTATTATTAATCATTTCTGGTATCTCTACGCTTCGCTTTGACAAGATAGAGGTATTGGTATTACTGCTTGTTGTTCGTTTCAAGTTATTAAGAATTGTGAACTTCCAACAGTGAAGCATTGTAAACATCTTATCTGAAAAAAGAGAGAAGGATGAATGTAACACACCCCCCCCACTCCGTAAGTTTCGTGTACATTTTGTAATTACTTGTTTGTTTTACTATCGCTTCTGTTAGCAGTAAGAAGGGCGCCTCCCCTTTCCGAGAGGAGAGATTCACATCTCAAATAGCTGTGGCTGAAGTCCAAGTTGTGTAATCTATCAAAAAGTTGATTACATAATTTTCACCCAACAACTTTACAATTCTAAATTCTAAATTTTCTTTTCCTACAGTCCTAAATCAAAATTTACTAAGATTGTTACTGCTAGGGTTTTCACTTCAAAATTTTATTCTTCATGATGCATAATTATAAAGGAGTTATTTAAAATACAATAAATGACCAACCGCTTGCCAATGAGGATGGAGAGTTGGGTTGTTTTCAAATGCTTCTCGGCTGTGATATTTTCTTCTCGCTTACACTTTCAAGGGTGCACCTGGCAACTTAATTGTTTCCTGTTTTACCACCTGTTGAAAAACCTTCCACTACTGTACTTAAAAATTTAGACAATAATTTTCACCCTATTTTTAATACTTTACCGATTATCAATAGTTCACACTATCTAATTTAATTAAATCATTACTATTTCATAATTCCCTTAATTATTATTATTATTATTTTATTATATTTTTTTAAATTTATCCTCCCAGATATAATATGCATTAAATCTATTTTGATATTTTATTCATTTCCCCTTTATTTTATCTCAATATTTTAAATTTGTAAATAAACTCAATTAAATTTAAAATAAATATTATTTATAAATACACATTTATGCTTTATTTACATTTTCATCTTTAATAAAGGAATAATATTATAAGCTATTAAATTATTACCCTCTTTTAATTAATTAATAAAATACTCTTAATAATTTAACAATTTGATTTAATATTTTAATTAAATCATGTTAGAACTACGAGCAACATAACCCAATCAACACCCAAACAACAATGAATCTTGACCATGCAAAATAATTGAAACGCATTAATTAACCAATTAATTCGAACGATAAAATAGATCAACATTAAATGACCAATTAAAATGAATGGCTCAAACAAAACAATACCAAGACAAGAACAAGGTCACAAATGGATGACAATGTCAAACACAGTGATGGGGTGACGGGCTAGGACGAGGATACTTTCTTGTCACATCCTTAAACCACATCATATCCATTGGGTATATTGGGCACACTCAGACCCGATGGTGTGGGTGGAGTCGGGGCCTAGTACTTGCAATCCTACATAAAACCAAGTGTCAAAACAACATATATATTCCATGCCAAACACACCGTGAGAGAGAATTGCAGTGTAGCAGGGCACTCACGGATGAGAGATGCAGCTCCGTCCCTCTCACCCGACTTTCAAACAATGAACACAACATCATAAACATCATGAAGTGAGCATTAATCAATTTACGTAACCACACAATATCGCATAATCAGGTAGAGATGAACACTATGCATCAATATATCATCAACATCATAAAACAATATCGTGTGCATCCAAACAAAACACACAAGTCAAATAGGTGAAACAATCACCATCGAGGTCTCAAGTATGCATCAGAACATAAACAGTATCATAAGAGTAGCAGTCACACATGAGGCACTACAAAACTCACCTATGTCATGTAACCATTTCATCCCTAATACCATATCAGTATCCCATGTTGACCACATAAAAATATGCCTTAAATTCAAAATTGTTCAAACGCATGGGAAGATTTGGAATCATCCTGTCACATTTACCTTAACCCTTATGCCTTCAAACTCCTCAGTGCGAATGCCATGCCTCTCAACCAATCTAACATCAATGAAATTATGTGTGGCACCTATATCAAGTAGAGTGATAACCCTTTGTCCAGCCAAGAGTCCTCTTACCCTGAATGACCCTTCACACTGAGTACTAGTAAGGTGAGCTTCTTGAAGCTTAACTGCTGCTTCACTTTCTTCCTTCTCCTTCTCTACCTCATGTTTTGACTCAGTTTCTTGGTGATCACTTTGCTGGTCGGATTTTTCAGATTCTGAATCCTCATAGAAATCCCACATTATTTTATTTGCCTTGCCTTTAGGTCTCAAATGGAAATCATGGTTTGCATTGTAAAGCCCTTTGCAATAGAAGCAAAAAATTTTCTTGCGCAAATCATTAAGTGTCTCCATATCCATAGGTGTTGCTGCCTTCCCCTTTTGATCACGTTTTTCCTCCTCCTTTTTGAGAATGATTTGCTATCCTTGTATGAAGATGAGCCCTTTGATGAGAACTTTCTTTGTGGGGCTGCAAATTTTATGTTCCTCGCTTTTTTCATTGCTTCTTGCAAGGTTGGTGGTTCAAATGCTTTTATTCACCCTCTCAAAGGTTCTAATTGGACCTCAATGAATAGTACCACTAATCGTCTTTTTGAAATATTAGGAACCATTACTGACAATTTCTAGAAATCTCCAAGGTAACTTTCCAAACTACCAATCTATTTAAGCTGGGCCAAGTCTCTGATGGGTCCTTCCTATAGAAGCACTCAACCAATCTATCCACAAACTCTTGGTAGGATGTTATCCGGCTATGCTGCAATGTAACCAGCCCATGATACCACCACTCATGTGCTACACCCTCCAAATGTAAAGTGGCATATTTGATAACTTCTTCTTTTGTCATGGGTCAAAGTGTCAAGAAAGTATCCAATTTGTGAATCCATGATTGTGTTGTAATCTTTCCACTACTGTCAAACATGGGTAATGTGAGCTTGTTAGTAGCCTGCTTAAGTTCCATATTTTGGTTCCAAGGTCTTCACCCTTGCCTAGACCAATTGTATTCAATCCTTTGATTCAAAAACCTATCAAAGTTCATGTGCTCATGCACTTGTGGTGTCAACAATTGCCATTCCTCATTTACTGCCATAACCACATCAGCATACATTGATTCTTCATCTTCTTCAACATTCTTTGCCACCTGCTCTTCCCTCAAAAAGGTGGGTTGAGTAGGTCTATCTGCGGTTCGTGATGGAGCACGATGTGCATTGGGTGTCCCAACCACGCTCCTGTTATACTCTGTAACCTTGTTGTGTTGCATCCTATTTTCCTTTGCAACCCTGTTCCGTTCAATGTTGCTGTAAACCCTTTTAAAGCTTGAGCCATTCATTCAAGAAGATCTTCACCATTTCTATCTCCGTTGTTTCCCACATTTCTTCTTTCATTTCTTGGTGGACCATCTTCTGTCCTATCACCCATTTTTGCTAATGGTATGTCTTCAAACGGATTATCCTCTTGCCAATTATCCTCTTGCTCTACTCTTCTGCAGGTGTAGTATCTATGATGACCTCTCATGTGAAACTTTATCCCTCCAGGATGGCAGGGTCAAGGCTCTGATGCCACTATAATATCCTTTGCAACTTTTGATCTAAATAAGCTCTCAAGGAATATCTTAAGGGTTACCAAAATGGAAAACAAAGATCTTGATTACTATAACCTTCTAACACGTTATGATTTTTCACCTAAAGGAGAGGAAATAGATCAAAATGTCAATGTTCACACTTCTTAAACCACTCTAGAAAATTCCCTTCAAATTTGGCCTATGTTTGCTTCACAGAATTTTGTCAAACACTTCTCTTGCACTCACTTAACTTGTTGTTTCTGAGTTTTCAGTTTGTTTTTCTTGTCTTCAATTGGTCACAAATGGATGTAAATGCTTTGCAATCAACACTATGATAGCTATGCAATCATCTATGATGAGAATGCAATGCTTTTTGTCTTTTCAAGTGCAAATACATGAACTTCTACACATGAATTATGCACCTACAGCGAAGTAGCATTTCTACAACTACTTGGCATGCATACTATTAAGCTGATTATGAATGATAAATAACATGCTCAATTACAACTATATCAGACCAGCAACTTATAACTCTTTTATTGCAATATGATGTCAACTACAATGCTAATATAAAATGAGCCAAGACTCTTGGCATTACAACCTATGCAATCTATGAAAATTTTGAGTACAAAATGCATCCTTGGTATTAAATCTAGAATGCAATGAATATGCAACAAATGGCAAGAGGAACCTGGTACAATAATTGTAGATGAGCTAGAGACTTGATAGCTACTTTTGTTGATGAAAAAGACCTTTCCAAATGAAGAAGTGTCACCCTTGTTCTGGATTAGATTGCTTGTAATAAAATATTAACAACTCCTTTCACCTCATTTAAGCTCCAAAAATCATCAATAGATGCCCAAGAGTGGTGCGCCTCACTTCCTAGAAGACTATAATGAATTAAATCGTACCTCTCTAGCAAGCTGATGTGTGATTGGAAAATTATATCAGAATATTTTGTTCTCCAAAAATCGTCCCCATCAAGCATGAAGATGAAGACTATAATCAATTAAAATGTTCTTCAACTACTCCAATCGATTATCTCTCCAAATTGGCCTTTGGCCACAATTTTGCCACAATGAGAAGTCTTAAGTAACTCCTCCAAACAATTGCAACCCTGCAATAGATAGTTTCACTACCTCAGTTATGTAAATCAATGGGAACTTCGTACCTTAAGACCTTCAACTATATTCTAAAGAAACCCCAAGGCTCCAACAAACAAACATATCAAATCAAATGTCAACATCTAAGATAATCACAAATGATCCCCTTAAACTCCTTTTATACTTTTTATTGCGAGAGCACAACACTTTCCTTGCCAATGTGGGATAAGAGATATATTTCCCTTTTAATATTATTTTAAGTGACTTTATGATATAATATTTTATTTAGTCACTTTAATTAAATTAATTAAATATAAAGTCACCTTTTAATTTTTAATGTATTTGATGACTTAATAAATAATTAACTTAATTAATTTCTCCTTATTCTTCCACTTAGCCTTTGGAGAAAAAAGGCTAAGAAATCCCATTGATATGGCTATGAAAAAGGGGACGTTACAAATGCTAACACTCCCACTAGCACTAGCACTAGCAGCAGCATTAGCACTACTAGTAGCACCAACAAGAGAAAAAGCACTAGCACTAGGACGAAATGGAGGCATGGAAGAAGCCTCTCCAACACCACCAACGCACACCAACTCCTCCCTTTGCGTCTTTTTCAATTCTTTTTGCAGTTCAAATGTTTCTAATTGCACTTGCACATCACAAACAGCCTCATGAGGTGCATGAGGGTATCCCACTACATCATGGGCGGGTATGCATGCAATATGGTATTTCAATCTATTAATTCCTCCATGAAAAAGTGTTCTACAATATTTACATTTTGCCTCTTCATTTTTTTGCCCAAGAAAAATTTCAGCATGTTTCCAAGTTGGATTTTTTCTAACTGGGGTTGTAGACATTGTGAAAAAAATGATTTGAATTGGAAATCAAGGCTGCTGCAATAACAAGTAGGGTTTCTAAATTTATATATAAAAAAGTAGGGTTTGTAAAAAGAGAAATGCAAACTCAAAAAAAAAAATGCAATTTGTGCTCAAAAAACACAAAAAAAATTTAAAAAAATTCAAGCTTACCTCTCAAATTAAGCTTGAAATGAAATGCAAACTCCTTCCAATCGTTGGTAAAGAGCTTTCAATGCATCTGCTTGTTGGTATGAAGATACTCGAATGTGATTTGATGATGGATTTATGGTCTACCTCCTTGCTAGTTGCCCTACAATTCTTTCTTATTTTTCCTCACAACTCTTTTTTCTCATATTTTTCCAACAAAATCAAATGAAGCTGCTTTTAGGGCTATGCAGGAAATATAAGTGAAAAAAAGCAAAGTTCAACTCAAGTTTTATGTTTTTTTTTGTTTTTTAGTCACCCTTGCACTGACCGAGTCCACCTGGTGGGACTCGCTCAGACTTAGCAAGTTCGGTGAGTTTGAGAGACTCAACAAGTGTCTCTAGGACTCGTCCGAGTATGAGTCTGAGTGGGCTGGGGTAACTTAACCCGAGACTCATCGAGTCTAGGCGAGTCTTGGCGAGTCTCATACCTCTGGTAAAACACCTCTTAATTAAGAGTGATTGAGAGTTCGATTTATGACCTGTTGGATGTGTCATCTCCTTGAGTCATGTATCCCATAGGTCTATATTTGTGTAAGCAAATTTTTATATTGTATTCTTTTACATCATTTATATTGGAATAGGTGTTATTTGCATTGTACATCATTTATTTGTTTGCTTCCAATTTTATAACTCATCTCCTCTAACCTAGATCTTGGCTTGTCATTAGATTATCATTGAATCTTACACTTTTGTTTTGAACCATAGGTAGAATGGCACAAAGATCTTTCCTCTAGCTAGGAGGGTGCCCCCTAGATTTTTTTTTTGAATTTAGTGATGGTTATAAGGCGTAGTTCAATAGGCTCTCCTCTAATTTATATAGAAAGGGTATAGTTTATAGCCTTCAACAGGTCAAAATTTTAGTGCTCTTTGAGACACATACATGAAGAGAAATCATATGTGGTGGCACCTCAATGGCTGAGGATTTATTTAGTTGTAGAACATTCCATCAAAGTTTTATGAATCATAAATATGTGTTTTAAAAAGACCTCTTATTTTTTATTACTTGTACAATTTTTAGTTTTTGTTTTCATTTTTTCAAATTCAAAAAGAATAAAAAATTAATTAAATTTATCTTGAGTTTTAATAGTTTGTGAGTTCTATTAAGTGGACTAGTAAGTTGAGTGCAATTAGTTGGTAGTGAGAAAGGTAAAGGAGTTGTATATGTATTTCAATCTATGCCTTATCTCACATAAGAAATTTAAGCATAAGGAGGGGATGTTGAGGGATTAGAATATAGCACCTGAGCATCTCAACTTGGATGCTATTGTGGCACAACTTTCCATCTTGATCAACAATGAGGGACATGAAGTTGCTACATAAAACATACATGCTGTAACTAGTTAGAATTACACTTGCTATGATTGTGGTTCTAATAAACCAATTAATGATTTTGATATTCTCAATAAAGAATGTTCAACATAGTGATTTATTTTTAGATTCCATGTAAAATTGCAAGGTTGACTAACAATTATTGTTCAATTTTAAATTTATGTCAGAAATATAACCTTATTGTCTTTGACATTTAGCATTGAATCATCAATTACTAATTATATTGTTTGTTTACTTGTATATTAATTATCAATTATTAGTTATATTATATGTTTATTTTTAAATATATAAAATTATAAAAACAAAAATAATATATACTAATTCTAATTTTAACAAATTAGTGAATTAAAATACTTAAACCCAAAGCATCACCTAATCTAAAATCAAAGTTACAGCTTAGCAAAATCATATTTGAACGATGTTCTAGAGAGCCGTATCCTCAAAATTGACTTTATATAATAAATTTAAGATAAAAATTCCCATCAATTTTTTAATATATTTTCTTTGTATGTAAGTTTTAATCATTATTGTCTGGAGTTAATATTTTAATAAAAAATTTAAAGTATTTAGCAGTTTATTGAGTGAGTAATATACTTTTGTTGTTGATGCAGGTATAATGGCGCAATATCTTTACAAACGTACCTTATTGTTCTTATTGATAATAGTCGGTTTTCCGACAGAAGAACCAGGTCACCATTATTGCACACTGCTTTGAAAGATGCTCAAGAAATAGTTAAAAAACTTATATACACACCATGCGCTGATGATATGTTGGATGTGGTTGCATTCAATGAGACAGATGCCACTAATCTAACTGTAAATCCGGTATGTTATACAAATTTATATTTAGGAGAGCTTTATATTTATTTAACATACATAAATACTAAAGATATTTGCACCATGATGTATATTTCCTATGTGAATCAATATGTCTCAGTTTAAGGCGAACAATTATTCAGAAAATTTGTGTAATATTGTTAAGGTCGATTATAGATTTTTATTACATTAGTTTGGTATAATATTTTAAATTAGTTTTGATTAATATTTTCAACATCAATGGATTTTAATTTAATGATTCAGAAATTATTAATCTTCTAATCAAAGAAATCATAGATTGTTGAACTTGATTAAAATATTTTATTTTTTAAAATTAAATATATTATAAAACAATATTAATGTTGTAGAAGAGAAAATAAATACTTACATGTACAAAAAAAAACAAATAATATAAAAAATAAAGAAAAGGATAAATTATTATATGTACAAGAAAACAAATACATTAGGGGTGGGGGGCCTAGTTCGATTGGCTAAAGCATCCTATTGCAGGCAAGAGGTCATGAGGTCTAGTCTCCCCCCAAACCCGTGGTACTAGAGGGCATGTCGTGCCAACATCACCGGTCATGCGAAAAAAGTTTACCACGCACCCCCCGACCAATTCCTGCAGTCTTAAAAAAAGGAAAAGAAAAAAAAAGAAAACAAATACATCACACAAAGATTAATAAATGAGTATGATCTATCAATTATCCTTCTTGTAACATGCTAGTCTAATAACATAAATATAGAGAATATGTATTCTAAATTAAATAGAGTAATATTGTATTGAAATAATAATGTCACATTACAAAATATCACAAGTCTATGAGAGGACAGATTCCTTTGAGCAATGATTAGTATAAAATATTCAATGAATAATATTTCCCCTTGTCTAAGTCATCTATTCAAATTAATTCTATTAAAGAGAACTACTGTTTTCCATACCTACGAAATTATAACAATTTGCTAAAAGAATGATTTACAAAGCATATGCATTTGATTTTTTATGAATAAAATTTAACATAAATTAAAGAGTTGGGGTAAGGGTCCTAACATGTTGTCCCTCTTAAAAATTTTCCTTCAAATTTTTATTTGAAGAAATTTTTGTTGCTATTAAAAGTAATAGTTTTTACATTGCTTCCTCTAGTTGCATATCATACCATTGTACCATAATCTTGGTGATAGTGTAGATGCCAAGCTATAATGATTGCCTATCTAGGATAGAATCAGGTTTCAAGAAGATATATCCCTTAGTAACAAGCTTTGGTAGATAGTAGTTTGAGCTTGAACTTGTTGACTAAATAACAAGATACCTTGAAAACATGACGTATCTTGGAAGAAGAGGGTAGCTCTAACTCCTATATCATGGACCAAAGTTTAGAGAATATTATCATGTGTTGTGAGGGTGGAATCAACAACCTAAACCTAGGAACTGTTTGAGATCTATGCAATGTTACAAGACTTGCCGAGACTTGCTGATTCTGGTGGACTTACTAGACTCATCGAGTCTAGGTGAGTCTCAACCCAAAGACTCAATTATTTTAATTAATTTAAAAAATCACTTACAACCTTTCAATGCTTGTTTGGTTTATGACATGCCCTTCTAGGATTTACAAAAAAAATATGAAAATGGTGTGTGTTATGAAGGTTTGTGTTGTTTTGAAGGTCTTCTTTTGGGCTTGGTGGTGGGGGCTCCACCGCTTGACCCTGTCCTTTATTGCAACAAGGAATATGCTAGGGGTATTGCCCCAAACCTCGCAAGGGGTGTTGCCCCTCGACCCCTCTAGGGGCGTTGCTACTAGACCCCTTCAAGGGGTGCTACCCCTCGACCTTGTTGGGGTGTTGCCCCCAAACCCCCATCAAAGTATAATTCTATGAAAGTAATAAGCCAATGATGAATCATGATCATAAAACCTAGAAAATGCATATCCCTTGTTGCAAATTTTTGCATCTTCATTGTCAAAGCCACAATCAAGGATTATCTTATTTCATACATTGAACAACTTTTTTAGTATACAAGAACAACCATAGGCAAAGTTGGCATGCTACAGTCATTGTACTATTGAATACATGTTAAGTTATAGTTGGCCAGAAATGTCATTTTCATAATGCAAAAATGTATCAATCATGTCCTACACAAAAAACTCATAGAACAATCCCATCTATTAGTAATCTAGCTAAGTTCAAACTCTAACATTACCATTTATCTTTTTATTTAACGGTTCCTCTTTGTCAATGAGCTTGGCAATAAAACATGCATTCTTGAAGGCTTTAAGAAAACTTTAATAATAAATTCCTCACTTGAATATACACACCAGTCACTAAGACACAAACAAATATCATGGCTACATCATCACCCAAGACCTATCTTAGACTCTAGCACATGATTTTTCATGATGTTGAGATGAGTAATACAAGCTCCTTTGAACCATAGACTTATATTTTTAGTTTTGATATTTGTTTTCATGCCATGTATTTCATATTCCATGAGTTTTGTATATATTTGACAATATTTATATATCTAAATGTGTAGACACTTAAAAATTTCCCAATCATATCGTACATCTGATTTCAATTACTAACACCATTTCTATCCTAATTCACCCTATTTCATCTATTTAATTAAATAATGCCAATTGTTTAATTAAATTCACCATTTTCCTCTATTAATCAAATAATTAATATTGTTTGATTAATTCACCATTTCATAGTAATTTTCATCTTATTTGATTAAATAATGCAAGTTATTTAATTAAGTCTCATAAGTCTTCTGATTTGATTAAATAATCCAAATTGTTTAATTAAATTTCCTAATCCCACTTTGATCAAATGATTTGTAATTGTTTAATTAAAGATCTAAATTCCTTGGACTTACACAATTAAATAATTTCTTAATCATTTAATTGATTGTTTTCTTCTAATCCTCCAATCATTCAAAGAATATTCTCATGGAATATTCTTCCAATTTGAATTCAAATATTTCCCTCCACATGGAAATATCTCTCACATGCTCCTAAAATTAAGGGATTGCATTTGTCTCAAGCAATTTGAGCCCTTGATTAATATCGTTGATCCATGTCATTGAGTAATCTCATCCTTTGATTTGATCTTTGATCAATGTCATTATCCTCTCATTCAATTCTATCCTTTGATTAGCCAATTTGATCTTAGCCATTGATTCCTTCAAAAAGTCTATAAATATTATTCATTTTACATGAATTTCTATTCACAAGCATTTGAGCAACTAGACTATACTAAATTTTACATTCATCTTTGAGATCTATTACCGTTTGTGAATCACCATTGCTACTACTCCATCAACCATTTGAAGCTTTGCATCATTCAACATGGATTAGGCTTGGGACTAAGCACTCCACATCAGATCCAACACTAATCCCCCAATGGGATGAGGTTTGCTTTTATTAATGAGGCTTTTGAATTAGATTATCTTTGATATTTCATATTTTTCTTAAGCTTTGGTAGTATTTGCAAGAATTTCATTGGAATATTGCTTAGTTAGATCAATTTCTTTGTTTCTTAGTTGATTCATAGACTTATTGTTTTGATTAACTTTCCATGTTCACAAAATGTATTATTTCCTTTAGCTAAACTTTGCGTCTATGCTTATTTGATCAATGTATACTTGTATATATGATCAAAGTAGCTTCTATTTGATGAGATTATTTTGTCTTTAAGGTTTATTTATTAAAGGGTGCATGAAACAAGTTTTAAATCCTTAAAAATCTTTGAATTTCTTAGGTTTTTTAA
This sequence comes from Sequoia sempervirens, assembly GCA_007258455.2. Lineage (NCBI taxonomy): Eukaryota > Viridiplantae > Streptophyta > Pinopsida > Cupressales > Cupressaceae > Sequoia > Sequoia sempervirens. Next base: position 139,774,181 of record VDFB02105785.1, read on the forward strand.
TTTTTTGAGTTCATGTGTCAAGTCCAAGTTCAAGTCAAAAATCAGTTTGTTGAGTCTGAAGTGAGCCCAAGTCTTGCAACACTAGATCCATGTATAAAGAGCCCACAATGACTGACCATAAACAATTTCATATGATGTCACCTTGATCATAGTGTGATAATGGTATTATACCTCCATTCCACAAAAGGTAACTATAGCATAAAATATTACATTTTGATGTTCTATGGAGATCGCTATTAGATGAGCATTTGCTAACAAGATAAATGGTGATCATTACGTTTTGTATTCAAGCAAGAGAGTGAAGAGTATATGTGTTCTCTCTATATGTAGTGCACAGCGAGACAAGAGAAAATACAATGATGCAAGGCACACTGCTATAGGAGCAAATGCAAAGGCACAAGAACCATCGAGCTGCCCTCAATCACTTGCTTCTTGGAAGTTTTGGTTGTGTTAGAGGTCACTTATTTCCTGAGCATTAAGGGTCATTGAATGTAGTTGGGATCGAGCGGCTCTCAAATCTTCAACATAGCAGCTTCCAAAAAATGATAACAAAGCTCCAAGATTGATTGGTTAGTGTACAACTTGGTGAAAGCATTTAAATATAACAAACTATTTAGTTTTGTTTATACGAGTGTAGGAAATATGTCAACAAATGATCTCATTGTTCAAGAATATAAACAAAATTTGACTCACAAGCGGTGGGCCTTAGTTATATTATTCGTCTATGCAGAGCATCTTCTATAAAATAAACCCATTCTACGAACATAGGGTAAGTAAATAGTCAACATCATTTACTAATGGTCTTAATAAACCACTAGTACTTACAAGAATGCAACATCTATTCCCACTATCAACAATAGCTATATCTCAGATGTTCAATTTGTTAACAACTATTATAATATGTGGTGTTTCCATGCTTAAGGTGGATTCTTCCATTTGAGTTTGTGAGAGATGGCTTTATGCAGAGGAGGAAATATTGAGTGTTCACGGTTTAACTATTTTTATTTACTGTTGAGCTACAATCATATGGACCACCTGTTGGTGTACGTTTTATCATCCACTGAACACACAGAATAAAATGTCCATAGACACTTTATCCTCTCTTGAAAAACCACCGCGTATGCTAAGATTGCGAGAAGATCATATGGCGATTCCAAGGTTTCTTTTGTCAAGTCTTGACGTGAGGATAAGCACAATGGGTGTTGTGATTTACTGGTAATAAACAAGGGGACTTACGTTAAAGAAATATTCACAAGTTTAGGACTTAGGCGGATTTATCATTAAAGGCTTTCTTCACTTAGGACTTTCAATGTGGATCTGAAAAAAAAATAGCAAAAAGGATAAGGGTTCAGGGGGTCTATTCTATGCCTAAGAATTCGAGAGACAATAAGGACTCGGTGAAGGGAATAAACCACACTTTGTTTCGCCTCCTGCTGGACAACATACGCAAAATGGGTGCAATCTTCAAGGGGTGTGATAATAATTTTCAAACCTCGAATGAGGCTGAAGTTAAGCTTCCGCAATTATGAGCTTAGGCTAACTTTACGCATCGAATGCAAATCATCCATTCGAAGAAAGTATGAGAAATACTTCACCATTGAATCAATACGATCAATCTCTCATTCACTTAACCAACTTTCAAAGCAAATTATATTTAATCTAATTCTAACTTTAATCTATGGCGGAAGAAGATATGCAACCTCGCTTACTATTTGACAATAAAAGTTATTCAAAGCAAATCATGCATAAGAGCTTTTATTATTCGAAATAGTCTCAATGCAAAAATCTCATACTTTGTCTCCACACTTTACAAATGAGAGGCGAGCTCAATTTATAGGCTCCCCAATTATAGTTCAATGGCCAAGATTGATTTCAAATCAACAGCTGAGATTACAAAATAAAACCCTAATTAGGGTTTGTCACTTTCAACCAATGAGAAAATTTCAATTGAGGACACTTGTTCCTTTTGCTAAATATAAATCAACAATAAAATAGAATGTTGTTGCATGTTGATTTGGAACAATTTGATTGGTTGGAAGATGACGAGGCGCCACCTTAGCGTGCTGGATGTCTTCCTTGGTTGCTTCGTTTTTCTTCCACGTGTTTGCCTTAGAATATTTTCCCTGTCGATGACTCTGTCCGTTGTGCTTGTTCCTTCCTAGCTTTGATCTTGGATTCCTTTTGAGACTTCGATTTCTTCTTTTTGCCCGTACTGGAATCTTTGAGGTCTGGAAGTCTCCCCTTGGAGTAGGTGTCTAAACTTGAAATTGGTTGCTTCGAAATTCCTCCTGCTAGAATTGGGTTGATGTTATTCCTTTGGATTTCCTCTCTGAATTCTCCAATTTGTGTCGAGAAATTGTCTAAGTATGGAGATCTGTTTGGAACACTCTTCTTGTCACCACTTGATTCTAATTGGAAGCTTGTTTTTAATTCTTCAGGAGATGAGATCTCTCAAGAAGTTGTCCTGATTGCTTCCTTCAAGTGCCTAGAATTTGTAGAAGAATGCCTCTGTGCTTTCGCCACAATGGAGGAAATTGGAATATCCTCTGTGAAGTATTTCCTAGACTTTAGCCAAATTTTGGCTATTTTGTAACACCTTCATGTGGACCATTCAACATTTAGCCAAGGTTTTGGCCATCTCCACACTCGAACAAACTTTCCCTGTGGATTTTCCTTCAATTCTGAATTTGGCTTGTGCTAAGGATTTTATTCATTTCTTCTTTACTCCTCTTCAGCCTTCCTGTTTTCTGTCCAACACTTAGTGAATTCTTCTCCCCACAGTATCAACACTTAGCCAATTTTCTGAGTTTTACTTGGCTGGGCGGACTTCACATGAGCTTGGATGTTTTCTCTCTCGGCCTAAGTTAGACTCCAAGCCACTTTGGACAAACATCTCTAGGGAGAAGTCAAACTTTCTCAACACTTTGATATTTCTTTTCTTGGTCTAGGTCGGACTTTGCATCATGTTTGCCATTGTACTTGGCAGATCTTATGGATGCCTGGACATACCTTCTCCAAGCAAAGTCGGACTTTGTAAAGCTTTGGACATGCTGTGCTTGGGAAAAGTCAGACTTTCTTGTGTCGTCCACCCATTGAGCAAGGTTAGACTTCACCGGTGCCTTTCCAAATTTCCAAATTTTTACTTAGCCAATTCTTTGAGTTTACTTGGCTGGGCGGACTTCATCAAGCCTGGGACAAGTGCATGGCGAACTTTGAGAACTTCTTTTCATTTATCTTCCCAAGGTAAGGCAGACTTAGAGATTTCTTGCCAAGAGATAGGTCGGGCTTTCCACTAAGCTTGCCATTTTTCATCTCCCTTCTAGGCGCTTCATGCCTTAGAATATTTTCCACCATGATTGAGGGCGGATTTTGGACTGTCTTGGACACTTTTTCTAGGTGGATTTTGCACTTGTCTTGGACATCCATCCTTGGGCAGACTTTGCTTTATGCTGGACATCTTCACCTTGGGCGGACTTGAAGCTTGCCTTTCCATCCATTATTTTGTCCAAGGCATTTCATATTTCTGAGTATTGGAAATAAATTATTAAAATATTAAAATATTTTAATTTATTCCAACCCATTCGTTTTGGACCCATGGCTATTTTGATTTCCTCTCTATTTTCTTTGGCCAAAAGTTTATTTTCCAATCTTATTCCAATTTTCATCTAGCCAAGTCAAAATTCTAGCCATTTCACCGGCAAATGTTACGCCAGATCCTTATTTTTCCCTGCCATGGCGAACTTTTAATTGCACCGGGCACATTTTCTTCTGCCAAAGTCAATTTTTTCTTACTCGGACAAATTTTCCCAGGAAAAATCCTTGTCTGGATGTCTTTGTTAGGCGCAATTCTGTGATGCTTGACAAATTTTTATTCCTTCTGGCCAAGGGCGATCTTTCCTTTCTCTTTGCCTTGTGCATTTTTCTCTAGCCAAATTTGTCAATAACATTTTCTTTAGACATCCATACTTAGGAAATTTTTAAATTTCTCTTCCGTTTTTATGCTAGGCACACTTCATTTTTCTTTGCCTTGGCCTAGGCAGACTTCTTTAAGTCTTTTCCACCTTCCACATGCCATGGCAGACTTCCTTTAGCATTTGCGTTTCAAACTTTAGCACTTTGCTTCTTGAAAACATTATAATACTTAGCCAAAAATTTCAATTTTTCATCTTTTACGCCTCTATACTTAGGCAAATTTTTGAATTTCTCTTGACTAGGCACCAAACACTTAGAAAAAATTGTAATTTTCTCTCTTCATAGACCATGGTGGACTTTCCAAGTGCTTGGACAAGGTGAGGGTGGACTTCTCTAAGTCTTAGACATTTCTCCTTGAACATGGCGGACTTCCAAACCTTTTGACACTTACCTTAACACTTTACCTCTTGGAAATGTTACAACACTTAGCCAAAATTTTGATTTTCCACCCTTTTAGGCTCTTATACTTAGGCTAATTTTCGAATTTTTCCCCTAGGCACCCAACACTTAGTAAAATTTTCAATTTTTTTCTCTCCCACATGCCTAGGCGGACTTTCCTACCTCTTGGTCAAGTGTGTGGCAGACTTCCAAGGATGCTTTCCTAACCTTTCAAGGCTTGGGCAGAGTTCAAAGGGTCTTAGACAAGTGAGGGCGGACTTTAGATGGTCTTGGCATTGCATCCTCAAAGCATGGCAGACTTCTTTAACCTCTTGCTAAAGTCAGGGCGGACTTTCTAACCTTTTGGCACTTACTCCCTTGAGCATGGGGGAATTTGGATGAGTCTAGACAAGGTATGGCGGACTTTGAAGAGTCTTGGACATTCCCTTCTTTATGACTGGCAGAATTTCCTTGGTGTTTGACATTCCTTCCTCCATGGCTGGCGGACTTTCCAAGATCATTGACATTTCTCTCCTTTCATCCCACATTTCAAGGGCCAACCTCCTTACCTTGAAAATGGCGAATTCTTCAGACTTAGCCAGAAATTTCATGAATTTCATATTCTTTTGGGTGATTTTTCTATGATTTTTACTCAGATCTGATTGATTCTTTTGACTGATTTTTCCATAATTTGATGCTTTTCAGTTTGATTTTCTTAGATTTTTGACTGATTTTTCCATGCTTTTTCTGATTTTTCACTTGATTTTTCAATTTTCTCTTTGATTTTTCAAGTGATTTTTCAATTTTTTTGAACTTCTGAGTGGATTTTTGAAATTCGAGACCTTTCCAAATATAGAAACTTTCTAAAAATAGAAAAAGCAAAACCCTAAAAAATAGGGAAAACCCTGTTTGGTCCAAAAATGCCAAAAATGAAAAAGCAAAAAAGCAAAATTTCCTAAAAAGTAGGAAGTCTCAGAATTGGCCGAATGAACAGGCGATCTTCGTTTCCTAGGCCTTCTGAGCACTTCCATGATGTCCATGTGTTGATCATTGACATTTCTCTCCTTCCGTCCCACATTTCAAGGGCCAACCTCCTTACCTTGAAAATGGCGAATTCTTCAGACTTAGCCAGAAATTTCATGAATTTCATACTCTTTTGGGTGATTTTTCTGTGATTTTTACTCAGATTTGATTGATTTTTTTGACTGATTTTTCCAGAATTTGATGCTTTTCAGTTTGATTTTCTCAGATTTTTGATTGATTTTTCCATGCTTTTTCTGATTTTTCACTTGATTTTTCAATTTTCTCTTTGATTTTTCAAGTGATTTTTCGATTTTTTTGAACTTTTGAGTGGATTTTTGAAATTCAAGACCTTTCCCAAATATAGAAACTTTCTAAAAATAGAAAAAGCAAAACCCTAAAAAATAGGGAAAACCCTGTTTGGTCCAAAAATGCCAAAAATGAAAAAGCAAAAAAGCAAAATTTCCTAAAAAGTAGGAAGTCTCAGAATTGGCCGAATGAACAGGCGATCTTCATTTCCTGGGCCTTCTGAGCGCTTCCATGACGTCCATGCGCTGATTCAAGCATGGATTATTGACTTGGCTTAGATGGCTCTCAAAAGACTAACTTAGAACCCTCAAAATGATGACCTCATTGTAAAAAGACAAGTGATAAGCAGTTGTGATGCCAAGGCAAAAAAAGAAAAAATAGGGGGTCCCCATTTGTAATGGGGCGATGTGTGAAAAGGTCACAACACCACCTAAGAATCAAACCTCAAACCTTCCATTTACTATTGGAGTACTCTACCAATTGAGCTACTGACCCCTCTTTGACCAGCCAATCGTCAATCAGAGTGAGACTTCTTTTCCTTCTTCTTTCCTTTCTTTTTAGATCTACCACGAATAGCAAGGGCCTCCTTGGCCATCTTAGAAGATTTCCTTCGCATATCTTTAAACAATAGCAATGCAACCACCTCATCCATCTTGAAACTAGTGGTAGTACTCCCAATAGCCATTACCAGGTGATCCCACGAGTTTGGAAAAGAACATAACAAAAGCATGCAATGATCCTCATCTTCAATCTTGTCACCAACATAACCCAGTTGAGCTATTAGCATGTTAAAAGCATTTAGGTGATTTGCAATGGACCCTCCATCATCCATCTTCAGAGAATACAACTTCCGCAAGAATAACTTGTTTACCAGGGATTTAGCCTGATAAACATCTCCAAGTTTCTTCCAAAGAGATTTTGCAGTTTTCTCTTCATGAATGTTGAAGAGCATAGGATTAGCCAAACAGAGTCTTATCAAATGCTTGGCTTTTCGATCCATCAGATCCCACTCCTCTTGGGTTGTGCTTGCTAGTTTTGTATTGGATATTGTAGCCACAAATCTCTATCCACAAACATATCCTCCATCTTTAACTTTCATAACTTGAAGTTGTCACCATTAAAATTCTCCATTTTGATTCTATTTGATGTTCTTGCCATCTTTTTCCTGCAACAATGTCAGTAGATATTCTTCTACAAAAATCCCACTAAAATAGAGATTAGCTCAAAAACCCTTCAAACCCAACAATGGAATCAAGGTTGGCTAGGATCCAATACCAACTGAAAGGAAGTCGAGTGCATGAAAGAAGCTTCCTACACCAATCTAAGTAGGAGAGAGTTGCAAAAATTTCTTAAACACCTTAAACCATTACAGGTTTAGATGCATATAAATATCATAAACGGATAAAACAATGAAATCATAACACCCAATTTTACATAGGGAAAACCCTTTTGGGAGAAAAACCCCACACTCCAAAACATGGCTCAATTAAATTATTCAGCAGCAATGAACAAGTTACAATATAATTGTAGAGCTATGCTCTTGCAGGAGTCTTCACACTTCTCAATTCTAGAGTAATTCTGGCAGCATAACGGTACTTTAACAAAACAATTAAATAAAAATATAAAATACAAGTGCTCAATATATAGGAGCTCACAATGCATTAATTAGACATTTCTAAAATCCAACACTCAAGCCTAAAGATGCACCATGAAAAATATCGAAACAACAATACATGCATAATGGTAAGTTTCCACTTCTTAACACATGGAATATTGCAACTGCACATTATCATTAATCTCGCACATGTAAAAGCTACACTTGTCAAAATATAACTACACCTCCAAAAATATCACATTCCATGCAAACTCAACATGAAATAAAAATTGCCTTCATGCACAATTCCACTTGTAATAGCAACTTTCCACTTGACTCTTCCTTGGAAATAGAAATTACAAGTTGTAACTCACAAAAAACATGGGATAATTATCAAATATAATTTCAACATTGTTGTAACCCAAAATAAATGGACCATAGGGTTTTTCTAGGTTTATTGTCAAAAGGATGCTCGCAAAATTTTGGAAAATTTTGAAAATTTGCATGTTAGGCCCTATTTTTAGAAAAAAACCCTAAAAATAGAATCTTTGCAGAAATGGGTCAAATTTATTTTGATTGGTTAATTTTATGTCCTAACCGCGCTAGTCCAGTAAGAATTGTCAAAAGTTCAATTTTTCTCTAGTGGGTCTATTTTGCTTTATTAAAAGAAAAATTAGGACCTTCAAGGTCATCAATGGAGGATGGCCAACTATCAGGTGTTAGAATGTAAGTCTCTAACGTTGCATAGAATGGTCTACGACAAAGGTTTTTTGAAAAATAGTGCATGGCAGAGGGGAATTCAAAAAGTTGAAAATTGCAAAAAATAAACCATGTCTAGAAAAGTTGGACACCTTGTTTCAAGGGAGGCACCTGGTAGTCAATGCCTTAGTCATTTTTCTAGCTTCCTTCTATCAGGCATGCGCAATGGTGATCGCGGTCAACTTAGTCGACAAGGTGGTGAACGCGAAGCATGAGAGGTTTGAAAATCATTGAAAAATGATTGTTTGGAGCACAAAAGAGCCCTTGCTAACCAGGGGTGCCCAAGATTTCAGGTAGTCAAAAGTGCTTTTAGGGTTTACAGCTTCAAATGGGTTCTTTCCAGATTTGAGCAAGCTTTCCAACGAGTCCAACATCCAGTTCATGGGATCTATAAAACGCTCAGAAAAAAAAGATCAAATGGAAAATGAAGAAAGCCGAAGGAAAATCAAGAAACTCAAAATGGCCAAGTCTGAAGCAAAAAGCATCCCTGCTAGCTAGGGGTGCCTAAACATTTTGAGGCATGAAATATAGATTTTAGGTTTCACGACTTCCAAGAGGTCCTTCTTAGATTTGATTAGGTTTCGCAATGAGTCCGTCAGCAAGTTCATCAGAGTAGTCGAATGACTAGAATTGTGGTTCAAACTAAGGTATTTTGTTTGAGGGAGAAATTGAAAATTAGAAGAAAACAACAAAATTTTCTATCTCTGGCACACATGGGTGCTCTAGTCAACTAGGGGCACCTAGGGTTTTGAGCGCTCTAGTCAACACAAAAACATATTGTTTTGAGTTGGTCTTCTGGGTAATTTGTGGATGTCTTGCAGCAACATCCATTCCCATTTCACTAATTGCTTGCATCAAGCATTACAATCCTGCAATACGGGAGATTCAGTCAGTAGATGGTAGAGTGATTTGCAGCTTGAAGCTAGATATGATTGAAAAGTTCTTCTCAATACCACCTTGGGTTGAAAGTGTAAATATCTCCACAGAAGAGTGTGGAAGGGTGGGGGAAATGCACAAGGAGAAATACAACAAGAAACTTGCACAGAAGTGGATGAAAGAAAAACATAAAACTTTTCCCAAGAACATTGGACGTGGGGAATTCAAGGATGAGATTGCAATCATGATCACCCTGCTCAACCGGATCATTGGTCAAGCAGATGCTATGAAATTCCAGCCTTGGATGTTCAATGTTATACCTCATATCATGAAGAAAACAAAATTCTATGATTGGCCAACCTTAATTAGCGATAGTCTCCATCAACAAATAACTAAATACTTCCAAATTCATGAGTTCCACATGATTTCCTACCTTGTCTACCTAGTGGCCTTCCAAGGCAAATTCAGAGGGTTGAATACTGTGGGATCTATGGATATACAACATGTTTACAATTATTACCCTCAGCTGGAGTTCATAAAGTCATCACATCATTACAAAAGAGTAAACGAGGCTTTCTTGATGCATACAGTGCGAGACCTGGATAATGAGTTGCACGTATGTATTTCATCAACTACCAAGGCAACAATGGCGGTGTGGGAAGATTGGTTTATTTAGTTTCCTACCTTCACCTACATCAGAGTTTATAGCTTCTCTAGTGCTCCACTCATGTTGCCAAGGTATCCATCAAATGAAGTGGTTTTCATGGAGTTCCTAAGGAAAATATATGATGTTCACATTTTCTTGTGAAATAGAAAGAAGCCCACCTTTAGTTTTCCATCTGAGTTGGGAATTTACAGATGCAGATCGTCAGCAGATGCCAAGTCCATGGGTGATGAGTTGTCTAAACATGGTCTCAAGCCATACAGCGAGAGACGATCTTACAACTCTCATGGTGTTTTTGCATCCTGACTTGGTCAGAACTATGCCCATGTGTCTGCACTTGAAGATTTTTGGGCCAATTGCAAGGATAAGTTCGAGGTACTGTAATGTACCCATTTTCATGAGGATTAGTTTGCATAGGGTTTAGCCTATTCTTGGCTCTCATAGGCTAATATGGTTTGTTTAGAGGGTCTTCTTGGTAGTTAACCGATCAACACTTGGCTTCTTTTCATGGATTTGGATATCTTATGAAGGTTTTCCTACATTATTACAAATGTTACTATTTTGGGAAACCTTATGTTATAATTGTTCATTATGAATTGCACTTTATGATGAGGCATAATTTTATATTATAATATTATAATAAAGTGCAATAATAAAATAATATTATAATATTCTTTCTAGAAGCTGACTTGGAAAAGTTCCAGAAGGAGGCCGACCTATTGAGGAAAATGAATAAATAGACACGAGGAGCTCATTGTCTATCATCCGGATTTAATGTTGTTGATGTTGGTCATTTCATCTTGTGGAGCCTAGGGTTTCTGCAGATTGTTCTTTATCATAGGAAACGAAAACTTCCTATTGATAGCAATTTTGAGGGTGCGAAATATCACTTGAATTATTGCAGCTAGGAGAAAATTACTTCAGACTTTCATTTGTGCTTCATTGGCTAAAACTTTGTGGCGTTTGGCCAAGTTTTGTATGATATCGATTGGTATTTGCTTTGGGGACATTTTGGAGTTAATAGTCTTCAACGAATTTGCATTGAGGAGGTCGATTTGCATTCATTCAGTCATTTCCAGAATTCTGATATATTATTACAGTCATCTTAGTCTACATATTAGTGCCACGATTTTGCATATATCTCCTTCATTTGGTATTGATCATCCAAGAAGGTTGCAGCATTACATTCTATGGTGAATGGACATGATGTTTCATGCATTTTGGAGGAGTTTTGCACTGTGCTAAAGGTTTGATTTCGAAGTTGCAATGGTCTGATATACTACAGCAAGGGCGCCATTGGCAAGACATTTTTGTTCATATCTCATCATCGAAGCCTCCTATGGTTCTGGGCATTGATGCATTCTAATCCTTTGGTCCTACCAATCATTTCAAGTGCCAAGAGGTGGAGTTTAATTGCTACATTTATTTATCTAAAGTATTGCCAGGCAAGAATAGGGGCGGCTGGGTGAAAGCATCAATTGGGCCTAAGATGAGTTCATTTTGCTTGGAATTTGATTGCTACTTCATCTATCATCAAGGGCTTCAACATTCAATCAGGTTCCACTATTAGTATTTCATAATGTTTTTGCATATAGTGTATTTTTCCATTTGCAGCTATAGATGCATAACTCTTTACCAACATCATCATATTTTGTAACCAATGTAATTGCCAAGAGTCTTGGCCATATTTCATGAGCATTGTATTAGAAATTTCATTGCAATTAAGGAGATATAAGTTGCTGGTGTCATTTGAGCAATTCAATATCATTCGTATTCAGTTTGTTAGTTTGCATACCAACTATTTGTTAAAATACCAGTTGGCTGTAGGTGATCAATTCTCATGTTTAGATCATGTATATGCATTGAAGATTGCCAAAATAAGTTGCACATTCATATTAGGACATTGTTTAGACAAATTAGAATAATTTGCAAGCATTCTTATTGATGTTAAGTGAAGGAAAGTACCATTGAAGCAAACTGAAATGTTATATTAGTCATATGACCTTTGTATGCAAAGTGTTTGACAAAATTACCAAGGCCAAAAATCAGAAGTTTTTAATCAGATTTGAGTAGGGTCATTACAATTACGAAGGCGTAGTTACAACAGACTTACTCTCCATCAAATGAAAGATTGCTTGTCAGAGGATATTGAGGGATTATCTGATGATGATGGAGATGTACTTCTTCCAATGTACACTCAAAATCAAATTGAACAACAACCTCTTCCACAGGTCAGTTGGGCCAACAAAGAAAGCATCTCGGTGGAAGAAAGGACATGTCAAGTCATTGAGCACAACAAGATTTTCTTGGTCCTCAAGAGGAAGAAATCCATTACAGTAGCAGAGCCGCCAACAATATAGTCATCACTTCCCTCTTCTTTGAGAACACAACTAAAGATGAAGGCGATAAGTCAGCCTCAAGAAAGTGTAAAGGGCAGCAGATCAACAAAGAATGTAAGGAGAAGGTTGGACTTCTGAAATATAGTCATACAAGAGCAGCCAAAAATTGAAGCAGAAGCTCCTCCAAAAGAGTCTGTACCTCAAAAAGAAACAAAAAACATGCCTTTGACACATAATCCTCCACCATCTCCAAAGTCTTCACCAATTCACATTGACTCAAAAGATGAAGAAGTAGGAGAAGTTGCAGCTGACCCTCACATGGAAGTTAGTAGAGATATCACATCTTGGCTTGAGAGCTCCTTGGGAAGGAAGAGGAGACCTTCATATCAGCTCAACTTTGATGATCTTGACAACATTTATGAGGAGACACCTAAAAAGAAAGCAAAGAGACAAGTTCACTTTGAAAGGAATCCAGATGGTGAGATGATCATGGAGATTGCTACACCTCGGAAAGATAAAAATTAGGGATGAAGTGGAGGAGGATGATTTTATCATGGTTAAGGTCAACCTTGGTAAAAATACTAGGCACACGGATGTAAGTTTGTTCAAAGTTGCAGCCGAAAATAGTCAAGAAAGAGTGCTTAAAGATGGAGAAGATAAGGCATACCTCAAGGCTGAAATCTGGCAACGCAGGCTATATATTTCTAATCTTGTTCATGGCACTTCACAAACTACTTAGTTGCCGCCCCAGGTTCTAGAGACACCAACTGATCAACAACAGTTGAGGTAGTTGGTGATATATGGAAAGAAAACACGGGAATGGATTGAAGAGATCATCACCAGAGGTAGAGAAATCCTTGCACAACTATATCAGCTAAGGAATAATGCTCATGACTTACACTAAGGGATTCAAGGATTTGAGAAATTGATAGCACAGGTGAAATCTATGCATGAGATCATCATGGCAGATTTGGATACAACATATGGCTCAATGGTTTCAAGAGAACACAAGAGGCAACTCCTTGCATGGAAACGACGTCACCTCTTCAAGGTGAGAACTTACGAAAGGATATTTGAAGAGTTAGGTGCATACAAACAAAGGGTGATTGATTCTCTTTAGTTCATGTACAAATTTGTTTTAGGAATACCTTGTCGATATTGTCATGACGATGGCTCTTACATCGAATTGGCTAAAGTACAAGCCGAGTTCCAGAATGTTGTTCGTGGTAGTGATGGTAGCGATCCTGTTGCTGGGAAAATGAGTCAAATTTCCATGATGTCAACAAGGTTTGAGAAAGCGACCAATGAGGTCGAAGATTTTTTGAGATCAATTGCAGAAGGGGAAGAAATCCTAGGAAAGTGAAACTTTTCTATAGATAGTATTGATGCTCTTGATAGAGATACAGTTTCCAACTTTTTGGTGGATGTGATCGAGATTTAAAGCAACAATCATCTAGAGGCTTTCTTCTAGCATTCTTTCTATTCTTGTCTCAATTCTTATCCACTCTTTGAAGAAGAGAAAGAAAACAAATTGTAATAGTTGGCATTTCCTGTTTTTATGCTTTATTAGGTGGTTAGATAGTTATCCTGTTTAGTTTCAGAAATAAAGCTTGGATGTCAGCAAGTCTTAGTTGTAAAAGCAAGGAGATTTTAGGGTTCCTTACTCCTCTACTTGTGTATATATAAGGGCAGCCTTGCCCATTATTTTCTTAACCGTGCTTGTGATAACAAATTGCTGAGCCTATTTTTCCTGCAAGTTGTTGTTGTTTACTTTTAATTCACTTTGTGTAAGAGCAAGTTTGCATGTCTGTTCTAGCTACAAGTTCTTGTCCAGTGCATGTGTCTTGTGTCAATGTATTTTGGTTTGATGGCTAAACTGTAAGCCTATTTTGCTACAATCCTGCTATCCCAGAAGTGTAATTTTTATTCCTAAAATTTGAGAAAATAAAGTTTTGTGCCTACTTTGCTGCCCTAATATAAAGTCTCAGATTTTCGTTTATTGTGTTATGCTTATATAATCTTTATTTCAACTTGCATTGAAAGTAAGTAGATGTGTGTTGGAAAAGAGTTTATTTAAGTATTTTGTCAGAAGATCCTTCCTTGTCTATTTCTAACTCTCTTGGTTTGCGTTTAATTGAGAAGTTAGAAACATCATTAGAGTAGGCTTAGTCATAGTTGAACTTCTAAAACAAAAAATCTAATTACGGAGCTTGAGTTTTATAACCTTGTGCTCTTAGTTGAATAAAAACATAGGCAAATTAGTTTTAATTTACTTTCTTAAGCAACATCAGCAAAGAGGGAGCTTCCCCTCCTAATTCGTAGAGCAATTTATTTATGCATAGCTATCCATTTCTAATTCACATTCCAGAGGTGCGAATTGAAACGCCAACACTATCGTATCCTACATGGCCACCCAAGAAAATGTACCGACTTTAGGGAGACGAAGATTACTCCAACATAAGTGTAATTGTAGTGCAAATTTTACATCATCCTTAAATTGTGCCTCATACCCGTCCTTTGTCTTGTATTGTCCAAATGCCGAGCTTGCCCAAAAGAATTTATCGCCCCTGTCTCTTATTGTTATAATTCTCTTTTCCATGAGTTGTTTTAGTTTCTCGACTTCCATAGGGGGAATGTGACGATCGACAAGGTCCTTCCAAAGCATCATCGAGTGCCCATCCATCAGTTTTTCCACCAAGTTATCTCTAACCTTGTGATCTCATACCTGTTTCAATATGTTCTATGTTTAAGCGATGTCCAAACAACTATCAATCCTTGGGTAGCCACACCAAGAGTCCTCACAAAAAGGAGCCAATCTTCCATCATGCACATCCCAGGAAAGTTGTTCCAAGATAAAGGGCCGACATGCCCTCATGAAGTTCCAAATTCTAGATCCTCATGGGAGATCCTCTGCCAATAAGATGTAGTTTGCATTTTCACCATTCAGGTATTTGCTCTGTAAAATATTTTCCCATTTGGCTTCATTATTAGAGTACATGTTCCAAATCAATTTCGCTCCGAGAGCTTTGTTTTGTTTGAGCATATTTCAAAGCCCAACCCCACCACACTCCCTTGATTTACAGATTATGTCCCAAGCTATGAGGGGGTATTTCTTTTGGTTAGAGGAGCCTTGCCAAAAAAATCATCGCATGCATCGATTTAGATTTATGGCTCTGTTGCTTGGGAGTGCCACACACAACATCAGATATATTGGAAGGGCTGAAATGATGGCTTTCAACATTATTATCCTCCCCGACCATGATAGCCACTTACCACCCCAAGAGGAAAGGAGATTGTTTGCTCGTTCTTCCAAAGGATCCCACAATTTACTTGTTCTCACACCTTTAGCTAGAGGAAGACTGAGATATGTCATTGGAAGTTGCCCAATTCTGAAGTTAAGAGCCCTTGTTACCACAAAAGCTTATCTTGGATTTGTATTTAGAAAGAAAATTTCTGATTTTGCGTTGCTTATAGATTGCCCTAATGTATCCACATATGCTTTGAGAATCTTCTTAAAGGCTATTGCTTCCCTCCCCCTAGGGGCCTCAAAGAGCATTGTATCATTAGCCAATTGCTGATGGATGACAACAGGCATACCATTGGTTATCTGGATTCCTTCTATTTGCCCCAAGGAAGTAGCTTGAGTGATCGTTATGCCAAGAGCTTCAGCCATTAAGATGAACAGAAAGGGAAAAAGGGGATCTTCTTGCTTGAGACCCCTTGAAGATTCAAAGAAACCTTTAGGTGAGCCATTTATGAGGACCAAATATTGGGGGCTAGAGATGCAATTAAAAATCCATGAGACCCATTGCTTGTCAAAACCGTATGCTTCGAAAATCTTACAAAGAAATCTCCAATGCACCTTATCATACACATTTTTATGTCTAGTTTGATTAGCATGCCATGTTTCTTGTTACTCTGGATCGAGTGGGTAGCCTCTTGTGCAATAATTACCCCTTCAAAAATCGATCTCACTGGTACATAGCCGGTTCGTTCCTTAGCAATCAAATCAGGAAGAATTAATTTCAAACGATTAGCAGTAGCCTTTGCCATTATTTTATATAAGGTGTTGCATAAAGCAATTGGCCTGAATTCATCCAATGTTGTGGGCTTCTCCTTCTTTGGAATTACAACAAGGAAAGTTTTGTTAATCTCTTTCAAGACTCTCCTTGAGGAGTTGGGTTCCTCAATTTCCTCCACCACCTCATAAGCAATAAAGCTCTAACACTTTTGGAAAAAGCAAGCCGGGAATCTATCCGGCCTTGGAGCCTTGTCAAGATGGAGCTGAAAAGCAACAGTCTTGATTTCTTCCTTCATAAATGAACCAAGCAACATTTTATTATGTGCCTCTGTCACCAATTTTGGGATGTTGCCAACATATTGTTGTTGTGAGTGGAATTGGATCCTTCCATGTTATTTAGGAGCTGATAAAAGAAACCCATGATCTTCTTTGATATTGCAGCAACCCCTTCTGTGAGTTCACAATTTTCCTTCCTAAGACTCGTGATCCTATTTACTTCTCTTCTTATTCTTGTTGAATTGTGGAAAAATTTTGAGTTCTGATCCCTTCCTTTATCCAAGTTTTGCGGGATTTTTGATGCCAAAAGGTCTCCTCTCTAGCAATCACCTCTTCTAGATTTTTAAGTAACTCTTTGTCTTTGAAGAAGAGTGTCTCGTCCATAGCCCTAGCAATCACACTCTCATTGACAGTGTAAAGTTCCTCCTCCAACCATACTTTAGCTTTGAAGATATTGCCAAAATGTGTTTTATTTCACTCCTTTATTTGATGTTTAAGAAGTTTTAATTTTCTCACCACAATGAACATCTTATTGCCAATCGGATTCGCCCCTTTCCACCAACTCTCTACCAATTGAAGAAAGTTTGAATCTTTGAACTACATTTTTTCAAATCTAAATATACAACGGCTTGGTTTCCTATCCTCGGATATCTCCAATTTAATCGAATCGTGGTCCAATCCTGATGATGGCATTATGCAACAATCAAAAGTGAAAGGAAAGATAGTCAAATCCCCACCAAATAGGTACTTGTCCAATTTTTTGGCAATGCTACTAAAGCCCAACCTACGGTTAGTCTAGGTGAAATTCCCATTCGCCATTGGAATCTCCATTAAGAGATTGCTATTTACAAAGTCCTCGAAGTCAGTTTGTGATTTTGACTTTGAGCTTACCCCTCCCATTGTATCACTGTTATGCAAAATTGCGTTGAAGTCGCCACCAAGAACATGAAATGGTTCTCGATCCCCCAACATAAACTTCCCAACTTCTATCCATGTTGCTCTCTTCTTTAAACATCTGTTGATGTTGTACACATTTATCAACATGAAAGAGAGGCTTGATGTCATCCTCTTAACTTTGTTGGCTAACCAATACTTGCAGCCACCTCCTCCATATACGCAGATTGAGGCTTCCACATTGTTATTAGATCCTTAGAAGCACCTACTGACTCCACATACAACATTTTCCAGATTTGCATTTATTCTTAAAGTCTTCAGCCTCCTCCCTGCTCATTGTTGGTGATTCAATTTTTACATCTCGAATACATATTAGAAATGGACAGCTACGTATGGTTAAAATGCTCTTCAAATTAGGAGGGGAAGCTCCCTCTTCGCTGATGATGCTTAAAAAGAATACTAAATTACCACCAATATTTTTATTCTCAGCTAAGAGCACAAGTTTATAAAACTCTTTGCGTCGTACCTGAGGTTTTCTCTTTTCCAAAACTTCAAACTACAACTAGGCCTAAACTATAGATGCTTTTGACAACTCATGTAAACTCAAAGCTTCAGAGTTAGAAGTAAGTGAGGAATGATTTGATTAACACAAAAGCTTAAATAAACTTACTTCCAAATCACCCATGAAGACTTATTGTACTTATAAGATGTAAGCTGAAATAAAGATTATACAAGAAAAACAAATAAGACAAGAAACTGAAAGAGATCGAGAGATTAAATCAGAGAAAAGAAGGCATAAGTTTTCATTTTTCTCAATTTCTAATAGCAGTTACACTCTGGGACAACAGATTGTAGGAAAGACAGGCTTACAATGTGTGATCAAACACTAGATTACACTTGACACAAGTTGAATTGGAATTGAACAACAATTTGCAGCAATACAGGCTTGCAAATTAGCTCTTACAATAATAATTCAAAAATTATGGGCGAAGCTTCCCTTATTTATGCACAAACAAGGAGTAGGTAACCCTAAAATCTCCTTGCTTTAAGCTGACTAAACTTGCCAACATGCAAGATTTATTTCTAAAACTAACACAAGACAACTAACCAACCACCTACTAAAATCAATTAACTAATTTAGAACTAGGAAAAGTTCCAACCATACGTTTGATTTGAAGAGCACAAAAGATTTACTGATAGGGGTGGGGGGGTGAATCAGTAAATCAAACCAAACTTTCACTTTTCAATCTTTTCAAACAATCTTTAAACTCTTATTACTATCAACTTTTGGTATGACTCAATGAAAACAAGTTCATACTACTTTATTAAAATTGATTAAATGAATTTTTACAAATGGAAGTAGGCACCAACCTACTTGATTTATAAATGAGATGATTTTGTAGGCTACAACCTACAAGGAGCACCGACCCCTTACAATTTAAGTAGGCACCAACCTACAAGGAGAAATGACCCTAATGCAAGGCACCAACCTTGACTGGATGGATGAAAGAGAATTGCCTTCAATCAGATCTACACCACTCCCAATCTTCCAATCTGCTTTTGTGATGAATGATATCACCCTAAGCCCACACAAGAAGATGGGACTTCTGATATGAACAGCCTACAACTCTACAATCACTCTTCTACTTTGAGTTGAGAAACACTTATATATGTTCCTCAAGAATTGCAACCTTCTGATGAAAAGACACATCCATACTTGCATCCAAAAATCTGCCTCTTCATAAGGAAAATCTGAATTTTGTTTGCGTTAACCAAATCATATTGTTTTTTATTATCTCTGCATTATGTGCTTGATTTGTTATTATTTCTGGATTTGTTTGACTCCAAGAATTAATTGCATCTCTTCAGAAATGAGTGTTTGTTCAGTGATGAATTACATCTCTTCAGAATCGAACATTTGTTTTTAATGAAATACATCCCTTCGCATCCTTTCATGGACATGTCTTTTCTAGAAGGGACGTCACATTTCTTCAAAAACAAATCTTTGCTTGTGTCTTTGAATGAGTAACACATTCGCATCTGTCAACAACTTTAGATTGGTGAAGATTAACACGTCTTTAGTTAGTTTTGGTGACTTATCAAAACAATACGTATTAACACATATTAACAGCTTCAGATAGACTTCATTTGAGCTATGAAAAAAATACGTCCTTTCTTAAAAATGCGTCCTCCTGAAGCTTGATTTAGAGCTGTTTAGTAAACCCATGTTTCTTTAACATTCCACTAATTATACCACTTCATTCGCATCTGCTCATTAAGCGCCTTCATTCACAAGTCCTTTCATTAATAATCTTTTAACCTTTACTTAAAACTTTGAAGAGACGTTTTCTTGTAATCGCCTTTGAGTAAATGACGTCCTTTCAAATAGAAAATTAACTCGTGCCTTTTCAGATTTTAATACTTCTTGAATCTTAATACATTCGTTCTCTTGCAGTCGCCTGTAGGAATTTTTTTTAGTAATTTATATTTGTTTAAGCATAACAAATCACCAATCAGAAAACAGTTCATCCTCTACGTATTTTGATCTAAAGGTGTTCACATTTGACTATAGATCATATTCTATCTGAAGATGTTACTCAGTATATTATTTATTCAATCCGAAGCTGCATCAATCAATCTGAAGGATCAAATCTATAACTATAGAATGACTTACACAGTGATTTTGATCACTTGCACATATCAGATTTTGCTCCTCAATACTCCACCCAGATGACTTCAACAATCTGATTTATTCATCTTTAACAAATCACTCAACCAAGATAAATTCAACAATTTGATTTATTCAATAATTTGATTAAGCCAACATGGGTATGGATATATTTTTGTCTTGTCATCAATGACAATTCTTCTAACAATCTCTTTTTAGTTTGTTCCATGTCTTTACCCTTCATGATCTTCATCCTTTATGATATCTGTGATAACCTCCAACTATCTCAACTTGAGCATCTTTTGATATCAATGACAATTTGTTCAACAATCTTGTCCAATGCCTTTGACATCAATGACAACATTTCCAACATGATTTTTCTATTTCACAAAGAATAGATAGGCATGAAACAAGAATAGAAAGTTAAACTCAGAAAAGGCATTGAATTAACTGTTGCTTTTATTCCTATTCTTGGAAATCTTCGCTGCCCCAAAAAGGTGACTCACTCATTGATAATTTGGGAAACTACATCTGCCAAAAAGCTGGTAACTGCCTCCTTGTCAGGAGTACTTATACTATCCAGAACAATATTCTGCTTTTCTAGCATCTCCTCACCATCTGCAATCAAACTTAGAAATTCCTTCACCTCTTCCACTGTTTTATCAAATTTTGTTGACATTGTGACAACATGATTCATCTTGCCGGCAACAAGATCACTGCTAAAATCACCACAGACGAGATTTTGAAACTTTGTTTGCACTTCACCGAGATCAAGGAAAGTGCCATCATCATGACGATATTGACAAGGGATTTGTGAAACAAATGTGCTTATGAACTTGAGGATATTAGCAACCTTCTGTCTATATTCAGCCAATTCTACAAATATTCTCTCATAGGTTTTTACTTTGAAGAGGTGTTCTCTCCAAGAAAAAATCTTCTTGTTGTGTTATTTTGTAATGGCTGAATAATAAGTCGTCCTCACGTTGGAAATGATGATCTCATACATTGGTTTCACTTCTACCATACACTGCTCAAATCCCTGAATCCCTTGGCAAAGATCATGGGTGTTATACCTCAATTGGTATATCTTTGCAAGTATAAATCTGCTCCTGATGATGAATTCATCTATCCAATCTCGCATATGTTTCCCGTATATGACCAATTGACTCAACTGATGTTGATTTGTTGGTGACTCCAAAATTTGTGGAAGCAACAAAGTGGCCTATGATGTACCATGAAGGAGATTGGAAACATATTGCCGTAGTTGTCGAATCTCAACCTTGAGGGTTGCCTTATTTTCTCCATCCTTGAGTACTCATTCCTTAAATTATTTGCTGCAACCTCAAAGAGATTCACATCAGTATGCCGGGTGTTTCTATAGAGATTGGCCTTGACAACATTGAAGTCATCAATCTCAACCTTATTAATGTTTTTGTCCTTCGGAGGTGTAGCAGTCTCAAGGGTAATCTCGCCATCATAACTCTTCTTCATGTCAACTTGCTTCTCAAGTTTCTTTACTGGCATTTCTTGGTAGATGCTATCAAGTTCTGCAAAGTTGACTAATAATAAGGCTACCTCCTCTTCTTGCCCAAGATGTTCTCAAGCCAAGACAGTCTTTTCTAACTTCAGTGGGAGGCTTGGATCCAGTTCCATCAACTCCTGATGAATCAATAGGTGTTGAGATTTTGCGAAGTGGTGAATCAACTTCTGAATCTATATGAATGGGAGAAAGCTTCAGTGATGGCAGAGAAACAAGAAATGATGGCACTGTTTGCTTGTGGTGCTGATTCTACTAGAACTTTTGATGCATTTGTTGATTATTCCTACTGAATCCAAATGGGAGACTTCACCTTTTTCTTTGAACTCTTCGACATTCTGCTAATCTTTGTACCTTTTGGAGGAATGCTCATAGATTTTACTCTTGGTTTTCATTTAGAAGAAGGTAGAGATGACTAGACTATTGGCAGTTCTGTAATTGGGATAGCTACCTTCCGCGTCCTTTTACTATTCAAGAATATCCTATTGTTCTTGACAATTTGGCTTGTTCTTTCCTCAATTGAGGTGTTCTCTTTAGCGAACTAATTAATTTGTGGAAGTGACCGCTGATCAATCTGATCTTTGGCATACATGGGAAGTAGGACTTCCCCATCACCATTTGATAGGCCTTCTACATCCTTTGATAGGAAATCAGTCATCTACTAAAGGGTAAATCTGTTGTAATTGTGCTTGCGCACTTTGAACTCATCCACACAATTAGCCTAAAAAACTTCAACTATAGGCATATTTGCATGATTCCGACCAACATGTGATGCAAAGACACCATGAGAATCATATGAACGTCTCTCATTGAAAAACTTGAGGCCAAACTTTGACATTTCATCACCTATCAATTTGGCATTAGCTGCTGATCTACATTTGTAGATGCTCATCCCAACCGGGAAACTAAATGCAGTCTTGCGCTGTTACGCAAAAATGTGTTAACTTCATATACTTGCCTTAAAAATTCCATGAACACTACCTCATCTGTTGGATATCTTGGTATCATGATTGGATCACCTGAGAAGCCATATACCCTAATGAAGGAGAAGGTGGGAAATTGGATAAACCAATCAACTGACTCTGCCATTGCCAATCTGGCATCTACTGAAATTCATACATGCAACTCATTATCTAAATCTCGCACAGTATGCATCAAGAATACATCATTCACCCGCCTGTAATTCCGCTCAGATTCTGAAAACTCCAACTACGGGTAATAATCATACACATGTTGAACACCCAAAGTTCCAATGATATTTAAACCTCTAAACTTTCCTTGAAAGGCCATTAGATATATGAGGTAAGATATCATGTGGAACTCATGGGCCTTGAAGATCTTTGTCATCTGACAGTGGAGATAGTCACTGATCAAAGCTGGCCAGCCATAGTGTTTTGTTTTATCAATAATCTAGGAAATGATGTAAAACATCTAAGGCTGAAATTTATTTGCCTCTACTTGACCTATGACTCGGTTGAGCAAAGTGATCATAACTGCAAATTCCTCCTTGAACTCACCATGCCCAACATTTTTCGGAAAAATATTTTGCTTCTCTTTCAACCACTTTTGTGCAACTCCTTCAAGTATTTCTCCTTTTGCGCATACCGCACCTTTTCACATTCTTCAATCGAAATGATGAAGTTTTCTTTCCATGGTGGTATTGAGAAACATCTCTCAACATTGTTTGGCCTGAGGTTCCAAATAGTACGCCCATCTATTGATTGGATTTCTTGTGTAGTTGGATTGTAATGCTTAACACAAGCAATTACAAATTCAAAGCTTTGCACTGAGATGGGGATTGAAGCTGCTGCAAGCAATCTGGAATGACCAAGTTTCTCGACTGCAATGTTTCCTACGTCTTCCAAATTATGTAAATCAAGCACTGAAACCACATGATGCATATTAGTTTCGAATCTTCTCAAGTAATCGTGGAGCAACACTATTTTGGTCCTGATTTCTATTGGAGAATACTGCATGTTTAAAAACTTGAATTTTGACTGTAAACACGCCTATGTTCAGAAAAATTTTGCACAAACTGCTGAAATTAATTTTGTGATTTTTCTCCAAAAAGCGGATTCCTTGAAAAGAGCCGAGGTTTGGGTTTTACAGAAAATCATGTTCTGAAGAGACCCATTTCATCAGATTCTTGGAAAAGCTGAGGGCTTCCTGAACAACCTTGAAAAAGCAGATTTTTGGAAATATAAAATTTTCCAATCTTTAAGAGGAGCAAAAAGTAGATGGGCCCAGATTGAAGAAAACTAAAAAAACTGACCACCTGTTTCGAAAATGTGATGCCCTAGAAGATTGGACCATGAAAGTGTGCCTCTGTGCTTCCCACTCCCGAATCCACGAAGAAGACTAAAAAAGCACTCCGTTTGAGCCTCCAAATCTTTATGAGAAGAAAACGATATTTCTCTTCCTTTGGATGCCAACCTAAAAAATATGAAGAATGAATGCCAAAAGCCTTCTTAAATAGAGTTTGAAGATGAAAAAGCGCTTTCTTTGCAAAGCCCTAAAATTTTGAAGTCTATCCATGAAGATAGAAACTTTGTATGCAAAAATATTAGTCTGTTTGCATGTGAAAAGATTGGTAAAAGCATACGTATTCGATGACATTATCAAACATGTAAAGGTTCAATAGTGTTAGCCATTTTTCTTCATTTTCAAATTTTTGCTTGCTTTTGCTTTAGGCAAGGCTTGCCTCTGACTTCGACGAGCTAGCAATTTGGTATTGCCAATTGATAAAATCTTTTTGACCATGGCAATCTCATGTTTGATCACTGTTGAAGTGTTCCCCAACTTCATATTTGTGGTCGACATCGTCTTATCATCATTGTAGATCCCAAAAGTTACCAATGGAGGTTGAATTGGAAATAAGGCATGTCAGGGTTGAAAATATCCTAAGTGTTGAAAACCCAGGCGCCCTCGGCTGACAGGGGCACTTAACATCCCATGCCTTACCCAAATTTCAATGATTTTGAAATTTTTTACTTTTTTCGTTTTGCGTGTTTCTACCGGAAGCTAGTAACCCTAGTTTGGGTGTCATTTCCCACCAGTCGGTGAATAACAGAGACTGAAAGGAAGTTAATCAAGCAAGCTTGACCGTAACTGAGATGAATTATCCCCTTTGCCAACCCCCCGACACTGCATCTGATTGATTTTTTGAGAACCAGAACTGAGCTGACGAAGGAGTTTGATGAATTTTTGGATGGGGTGAAAAATAAACTAAGGCATCAAAATCTAGGCGCCTCTCTTTGACAGGGGTGCCCTAGGCTTCCATTCCTTAGTTTAAAATTGATGATTTTCTTCATTTTTTGCTAAATGCTACCGTTCGATTTGTATTTTCTGCTGTATGAGAAATCCTTGGCATTGGATGATGAATCAATTGAGGAGCTTGAACATAACTGAGACGATCTCCTACTTTTCCCAGCCTTGGAAATTGCTTTTGACTGTTTCTCTATGTAACTGAATTGGGATGATGGGGAAAATTGCATGTTTTCCAAAATAAGGGCAAAATTGACTAAGGCCTGAGACCCTAGGCACCCTTCTTGGACAAGGGTGCCATACCAGTGTTAGATTTTTTTTCATTCGCCTTCGTTTCATGTGAACTTCACCTTTTCTTGATCGTTGATAGCTTGACGTTGTCTGCACAACATTTGAGACTTTGAATATGATACCTGGTAGCAGATAATCCTCCATTGATGACCTTGGAGCTCGTGCTTCCCCTTCTGAAAAAGCAGAATTAATCCACTAGAAAAATCTTGACCTTTTGCTGATTTTGACCAAACCAACCTAATTGGGAAGTATTTTCGACCAATCAAAATCAGTTAAAGCCCTCCAAACAAAGATTCTATTTTTAGAAACTTTCTATTTTTAGAAAGTTTTGCCAACATCCATTTAACAACAAACCTAGA
The DNA here is from genome assembly GCA_007258455.2 of Sequoia sempervirens. Taxonomy (NCBI): domain Eukaryota; kingdom Viridiplantae; phylum Streptophyta; class Pinopsida; order Cupressales; family Cupressaceae; genus Sequoia; species Sequoia sempervirens. The sequence goes on from VDFB02105785.1 coordinate 139,799,402, forward strand.
AAACCCTAAATCAAGTCTATTTTTAGAAACTTTCTAAAAATACAATCATTCTATTTTTAGAAATTTTGACTTTTGATAAAAAAATTTACAAGATTTTGACCACACTTTACAAAATGCCTTAATGAAGTAAAATTTTTGATTAGGCACAACACTCATCTTTGACTCCTGAATTAGTACTAAATCTACCATAGAATTTTCTAGAAGGTGCCTTATTAGACGCTTCTTGTTAGGGGCATTTAAGCCCCTAACATTCCAACTTATGATCCTCATTGGCTCCCGAGAAGGGTAACACCCTTCCTTGATCTCAAGTGCATTGTTATCTTTTGCTGCCTTGCAGCCTCTCCATCCAAGGCCCTTTTCTCCTCATTGGTTTTCCTCCCAACTCTCTTTTTGTCTCCATGGTTCAAAATGCTCTTTTGATATGATGTTTGTTTAACTCCCAATTTCCTTTTAGGAGTTTGCTTTTGGCACGATTTTATATTATCCCCGGCTTCCATGGATTCATCTTCCGACATTACAAGTTTTCCATCCTCAAATTCCATCCTTTCCCCGATTGAATGTGGTGCTTCTCTTTGGAAAGCATCCACCTCATCCATGCCCTCCCTGTCCATTTCCTCCATTGCCATAGGAATTATTTGGAGGTTGCTTTCCATCCTCCAATCCGCATCCTCCACATCTCTGTCTGTGTCAATCACAACTGTAGTGAGGGACTTTGTCTTTTCTCCGCCAACCATGTTTCGTAATTCATTGCAAACCTCCAAGATTGTCTCCTAATCCTAAATCAGCTGGTGCTTTAAACCCACTGATTCCAAAGTTAGATCTCGGTGCATATCCTCATCAAAAGCACTCGTTTTATCCTCAGTAAGGTTTATCATAACCTTAGCTGGATCCTCCTTATGCAAGTCGTGACTAACCATCAATGTAGGTTGATCGTCTGCTCTAGTTGTCTCTTTTTGATGATCTCTATCGCCCACACCCTTCGAGCCAACACCCCCCTGATGTACCTTCCTCCTACACAAGCACCCCTTTTCCCTTGGGATCGGGTTTGTTGCTTGCCCAAAAGTCACCATTCTTCCATTTCCTCCAAATCATCAATTGGCATGGAGATAACTCCCAATCCAACTTTTGGTACTCCCTCCCCTCAGTGTAGATCATGTTTACTTCCTCCCATTTATGACTCCACGACACCAATTCTATACAAACCCTCATCGTGCCTTCTTTCCCAGCCTGTCACACCAATTCGTCAATACCTAGAACCTGTACCAAAGGCTCTTCTATGCATTCTAAGTTTTCCTTGCTCCAAAACTCCATGGGTAAATCTCTTAGCTTTACCCAGATCGACATCCTCTCTAGGATATGAGTGTTCGGATTGAAGTTCCCCTCCCAATTTTTAAGGTAGAAACCCCACCCATCCATTTCCATATTTTTTGATGCCAGGATGTTTTGTTTAATTTGTGCATGAGAGAAAACTATCAATAGAAAATCATTTTGCAGGAATTTTATACTCACCTCATTGCTCCGTTTGTTTTCCCACCGTTGAAGTATTTTTGCTTTAGGGAAATCACGACCCCACGATTTGGTGAAAAATGCACTTGCTTCTAGCAAGGACTTCGATGCATCAGTCAACTTTGAAGAGATCACCAGAGCAAAGCAATTCCTCCCACTCCTTGCCTCCACATTCCCCAGATCTGAGCTTTCGCCGCTTGGTGTAAGGTTATTGTGCCCATGCCATCCTTGAACTCTCTCTGAGCGGTGATTAGGCTTACCCATCTTCCTGTCATTCCCTAATCTAACTGCATTGCCACTGAAAACTTGAGGGGCCTTGTTCTTCCCATGATTTGCCACATTCGCCCGTGTAATCGGCAAACCCCAATTTACATATAATTTTTTTTCAATTTTCTTCAACTAGGTTGTCCAGACATTTAGTCAAACTGTTTGCTGTTGCTGTTGCTGTTTTGAATATTGTATGTGATGTATTTTAACCACCAGAATATTCCCAACCTTTCTTCTTACTATTTACTAACAGGACTTGTCTTAACATTTTAAAGAAATTCGACATCCAAAGCTCATTAACCTTAATATTGCATCACTATTATTCAATTCCAAAACCAATTTAAGTTCATTCCAAAACATGAAATTGATAATAGGGATATACAAATGAGATTTATATATGAATTTATAACCATCATCCTGACTTGTTCAATTCCTTGACAATTGATGTTTGGAATATAAGTATCAAGTATTAGTAATTGAAATCATTTGCTACACCTTAGAAAGAACAACCATACAAAATACACCAATGTCTTGCTACACTCGTGTCCATTTTCTAAAGAATATTTGCTAGATATACAAACCACTATTTCCCAAAATATCAGCCCAAGTTACTCGTTTGAAAGTTAGCACAAGAGCCCACGTCTTTCCCTTCCGGTACATATATCATCGAATGATATTTTTCCTGTCATAGATGGAGATATCGACCCCCTAAAGAAATGATATTGACTTGGATTTTAGTGCATGAACTCCAAGACTATATGGCGCTTCCCTTTAACATATGATTCATCCTATAATGAATGCGTTGGCTAATTGAGATAAGTGGTGCCAAGGTTGAGCTGGACACCACGTCACCTAAATTCTCCTGCGCTGAGGTAAATTGCCACGGTAGCAAATACACAAGCAGGTCCAATTAATGTTGAGCTTCCACAAATTCTAATAATTGTTCACCGCCTTGATAAATTCTTTAGCCAACTTCAATTTTCTTGTCCTCTAGCTCCACGTTAGATCCTCCCTTCTTCTAAAGTATTCAAAATTCTCAGCGCACTAATTTCTTGAAATCCACGATACTTCCAAAGGGAATATATTGACACGTCTCTTGAATAATGTTGACTCCATATAAAATATAACTCTTAGAGTATGCCACCACTTTCCTAGATTATTGCCACAAACTCCCTCAATAAATCATGACGACTCTTTGTCACCTTGTTCCAATCTCGACTGCCAATCTACAACATGGCTATCAATTGTTTCTCTTTTCAGTCCTTTGGCAATCTTTAGGTGTAACGACATCAAGAATTATTAATTGATTCTCTGTCACTCCTAAATTCTCGATAAGCTTCAGAATTGCGCCAGCGATGATCAAGAATGGCACCCTGAAGTGTTTCCTGTGTGTTAAGAAATATGAAATTGTTCAGGATGGCTCGATTTTCTTGAATTGAAACGGCTTCATGAAAATATCGTTCCCCTTCTAAACAATATCCAACCTTTGTGACATTTCTGGCTCACAAGAAATGTTAATTTTTTCGTCACTCGTATATTTTCACTGTATTCGGCATCGCACGACTCCTAAAGGCATATGAAGCTGACATTCATTGAATCACTGAAATATGCTAACCAATTTTTTTTCGATAGAATTACACAACATAAACCAGCACTACCAACTTGATTAGCGTTAGCATCAAAACTGAAATCCAAGTTTGAAAGAACTCAACGCCAAGAATGCACACTCAATCCCAAGGAAGAATAGGTGTTGTCATATGGCGGAGAAATTAAAGAACAATACTTGAAATGAAACAAACTCAACATCAAGAATGTGCACTCAAGATCCCATTGAGGGCGAGGTGCAAACATATGACGGAGTTATTAATTGAAAACTGAAATAAATAGGCGGTGAACCAGCCATGAGAATTTCTACGCTACCACTTGAACAGTAGGGGGAAATACATTACAATACAAAACTAATTCATCCGCTGCGGCGGGCATCCACTTATGAGTGGGAATTCGCCACTTTACAGTGGGTGACTAAAGAGATTAATTGTTTTTTCTCCACACTGGCGGTAAACCATCCAGGGGTTACAAATGTATGAAATTATAACAAATAATTGCAGCAAATAAAATAAATAGCTGTTAGTACTACTAATCAACTTTACAATGAATTAAACAACTCCAAATAAGAAAGATACGCTTCCAAATCCATCAAAGGTTAGAGTAACACTTCCTCTAACTCTTACACTACAATAATGATATAAAAATGTAGCTCAAACCAGCATTATATCAAAAACTAACAAGTCTGATATAAAAATCTGCAATCTGGAAATGTCTATCAGCAAACAGCAAACTCATAAAAATGTTCACAACTCCTTCTAAATACGTCCGAATAAGCTGAAATGTTTTGCAAAGACCTTCTAGGAGGATGACACCCAAACTCAAACTACAAAACTGCATCAAAAACTCAAGATATTATTCTTGCACGAATCCCAAAGCACTCATGAGATGGTACGGCCCTGTAGAGGGGCGATTTCTCTTGGAAAAATCATAAACTTGGAATTAAAATCTGAAAACCTCCAAATATGGTCGCCATTATCATAGAAATGCAATGATCAAATACCCATAACCAAAATAAATTCATACCAAAAGCTGTAAATGAAAACCACCTTCAGCTGTGTATACATCAGCAACATAAAAACTGAAGTTCTCACCAAAATTCACCAATTTTGAAGCACAATCTACTAGTCTGATTGAGAAGCAGCAATAATACCAACTAGGTGTTATCTTTCAAACACGAAATTGGATTGGAACTAGGAGGTAAGCATCCCTCGAAGTAAAAAACAAGTTGTCATTCCGACAGCATAACATTAGCATAAACATTGGATAATCAGCTCTTCAAACAACAGCAATATATAAGCTTTTGTTGGCAAATGAAGCAACAAGAACTCTTCAAATTCCAAGAGTTGAATCACTTCAACTTCCAAAAGGGACGCCACCTTTTTGCCTTTTACTTTTGAAATAATAAAATATCATTCAACTTCCCCTTAGGCATCCATTTCATATTGCAACAATAAAGCATTTATTAAATAATTAAATGTTCACTTGACCCCTTTATGTCCCCTTCTTTAAAACAACTTGAAGTCATCAAGCCTAGGCGTGGGGTACAACTTCAAGACATGAAAATTGACTAAGTCTGAAACTCAGTCTAAGGAGAAAACCAAACCCAAAGCCAAACTGAGACTGATGGATAACAAGATGACTTGAGTTGAATTGCTGATGATGCCACTACCACAATTAGACTTACTAAAAATAGCCACTTCCAAAAATAGTAAGTTTACCTCAAAACCAACAGAAAGCAGAACTGAGCTGGAAGCAAGACTTAATGAAAGCTGACAATTGAACCACTACCAAAATTAGTATTTACTAAAAATAGTAAATACTTAGAAATGCCACAAACCTCCAAGCAAGGAAACCCTAATTTCACTTTTGATCAACCTACGGATTTTCGGAAATAGGCTATCAGTCAAATAAGAGCGTATGGCCAAAATGGGGACATTACAGTCCGCCCTTCCCAAAATTGCTTGTCCTCAAGCAATGCCACAACACTCCAAACTGATCCCACAAAACATATAGGATCCCAGGGTCCCATGTCCATCTCTGAAAAACCCCACCATGCTGATGCTGCTCTACTCTGATCATACAAATGAAATCATTGCACCAAAACTGCACTAACCATCCTTGCAACCTCAAAGTAATAACATGCCTGAAATTCAAGTCGAACAACATAAAAGGAATTGAATCAAAATCTAGCAGCGTCTCATGCTCAATAAACTCTGAGGAATTAACATCTGCAATGTCAATGTCAATCACCATTCTGAGAACAAAGAAGAATAATCTAAACAACTCAAAAATATTCTCATTAACATCACTCCTCAAAGCATCAAACCAAATCACAACAGCAAATGTGATTCCATCATAGCTGTTTGCAAAGGAAAAAACAGCTCTTTGCAAAGTCATAGCAACTGCATCCTCAAAGCTCCTTAAGGATGTATAATGCCTCCTCTGAGTAATTCTGACATATTCAAGAAAAACTCTGAAAACTTCCACCAATCTCTCCCCCAAAGTCTCAAAAAGTTGAACCAAATCAAGCAAAGGTTCGCTGCCCCAAACACTAGTGCAAGAGATTGTACAAAGAAAGCCACTAGAACATAACTTGAACACCATCCAATACTGATCTGAATCACTATGAAACACCATTACCCACTTTTGAAGCCAAAAATCATCATTGATAAAAGATTGTGAAAAGAAAAAATGAGTGTACCAGCTGCCCATGAAATTTGAAATGAACCACTTAAAGTCTGATTTTAGGAAAATCAGTGTGCAAAGAATTGAACAATTGCTGCAACACTGAAAATCAGTGTCCATAATAGCACAACTGCTCAGGCTCAAGGCTGGAAACATCCTCTCAAGAAACTCCAACCCAACATTAAACCTTCCTTTGTTCAAAATATCTCTCCAATTCACCAGTTGATGAGCAGAAAGAACCATCAAATGGTTGGTAAAGATGGGGGCCGCATCAAAGATTCTAAGAATTGAATCCTTATTTCTCCAAATATCCTTTTTTCTACTTGCAACAATCTCCATCAAGCCATGTTGAGAATTCCAAGCGTGAATTCCCAACTGCAAATAATCTCCAACACATTGGGAAGAATTCCCAACATATCTCCAAGAGCCATAGTGAAAGTCTCGAGCACACAAATCCATGTAGTCAACTGCAACCATCAAAGCAAAGTTTGAACCTTTCATGACCAGCATTTTAGAATAATCCCTCATCAACAATGCACAATCTAGAAACCAAAGGGGCAAGTCTGAAAGTTCTCCCACAATTTGATGCATCTCTCCAAGACCTGACCTCATCAACCATTTTAAGATAGGTGGTACTCTTCCATTGGTTAATGCTGAGTGAAAACCAGCCAGTTCAAGTTTGAACACCATTAAATGCTCATTTACTATCCATCCCAAGAGAGTGTTGCTTGACATATAGAATGGATCCACCAACATTATCTTATGCTTGACTATAAAATTATGCATGTCAAAAACATAAAACTTCTTACCAATGCCATCCACATAGAAATTGTCAATCAACTCATTTAACAAATCATGTAAAGATGGTGGATTGTTGTATACAATCATAGAAACAATATTTCCTTCATCCTTTTCGTTGGTGTCTTCATAAAATTCATGCACATTTTCTTCAACTTGAAGATGCCCATCATTAGTTGCTGATCCATAGAATTTAGTGTGATGAATATCACACACATTACCAGTCATCACATCTAGCTCATGGCTGCAAGCTATCCCTTCTTGAGGCAAATTCTCTTCCCAACTCAAGAGTTCACACTCTTGATTTACCTTCCAATCACTATCAACATAATGAATCTCTATGGCATTATGCATTGTTTCAACATTATGGAGTTCATTTATTCCTTCAACTATTTGCTTGATCTCCATTAGCCTTGTATTAGCTTCTTGTTCCATAAGTGTGGCTGACATAGATGATTGATTTTCTGTTTTGTAAAAAGAGTGATGAGCTAAGGTAAGATCAAGGCAAAGACTATCAACCTCTTTCTCCTTCTCTTGATAGGCATCATAGGTTTCCTCAGCAAACTTAATGGCATCATCTCTATCTGAGAGCAAATGCAAATAATCTATTTTTATTGATTCCAATGCTTCTTTGATGGTTCGCACCATGGAAAGAGTGTCTCCACCCTTAACGCCATTTTGTCTCTCTTCAAACTGCAGCTCCCAGTAAAGTTCTTCAATACAATTGTGTGTGCTATCAAATCTTGATAACACCTTAACAATTTTCTCTTCTGAAACCAATAAGTTATCCTTCAAAACTTGCAGCTCTTTAGGCCCTTGATCCCAATCAGCTAAGAGACTACGCTCATCAAACATCAATTTTTCTGATTTGTTTTCATTGTCATGATTTTCAAAATCAGCTTCCTCCCTTCTTTTTTCACTGCATAATTCTTGAATAGAAGGCTTGTCAACAATATCTTCAAGCAATGAATCATTATTGATTGATGCTCTTAAAGTCTTGGTAGCAACATACTCTGCTTTAGTGGCTACAACCACCTCGAAGGAATTTTTATGGAGCTTTGCCAAGCAAGCTTCTTCAAACAAATTAGTTCCTCTATCTTGACCTTTCAAGTTCTCATACTCTTCTTGTGCGTAATTCTGAAAGGCATCCAAACCATTTGCTGATTTTAAAACATTCTTCTCTTCAACATAAGAAATCACGTTCTCATTAGCCATTGCTGCAACTTCTCCTCCAAAGATCACTTCATTACTTGCATTGCAAACTGATTTTTGAACTTCATCAGGATCAAAGGGGAATTTATCCCACTCCGGTTCTTTATCATACCTTGGTGACATCGCGCCCGGATCCCAAATGTGAAAGGTTTGATTGTAATGATCAATAGGAAAGAGATCATCATGCTCCTCTTGAACTATTGACTCTTTGAATGAGTCACTCCTCAACCCACTTGAACTGAAATCTTCATCTATAACTTTCTCCACAGATGTAGTTTGATAATCAAACCCACTACCACCCAAGTCACTAGCATTATATCGGATTAAAGAATCATCAAAGCTGGTTGCTTTGAATATTTTGTCATTCTTTTCTTCAATGAAATTATCTTGAGTAGATGTGTTGCTGATTTTATCATTAGTGCCCACATACATACCAAAGAAGTCTTCTTGGACACTTGTCAATAATTCTTCATATGGAATTGGCTCAGCATAAAGTAGAGAATTATCCTTCACTAAATCTTCAACAAAAGGAGATAAAAACACATCGGAATCACCATCAACAACCTTACTTTCGTAATGGTCATAAGCTGGTTCAAAGACACCATTAGTATTTGCTTCATCTTGCTCTTCTTCAACGTACTTATCCCACACAACTGTTCCACCAGCATCTTTTGAGAAGCCATTTGTCTCGAGATCTTCATTGCTTGAATCCTTATTAGGACTCAAGACTGCTGTAATGATCTTCTTACCATAATAATCTTCATTATTTCCCATCCCATGCAAGTCTAGGGATGTATTTTGGGACTCTAACTTAATCTCCTCATTTTCCAAGGTATCTTCATCAAGCCCACTTTCATTTTGAACCAAAATGTGCACCTTGCTTGTGTCTTCTTCAACACTAATTGACTGATTTTTCTCTTCAATTTGCTTACTTGTGGGCTGCAAACCACAAACAGATCCTTTTGCTTCTTCCTTCCTTGATTCTTCAACCATGGCAAGTTCTACTTCCTCTTTAATCATTTTTTTGATGTAGTTGACCATAGCCAACTTTCCAGGGTCATGAATCACCGCACAATTCAAAAACGTGTCAAATGAAACATCGTTCTTAAACTCATCTGTCATGCTCTGATATTGTTTACGGAGTATGGCAGCCTCATGTTCACATTGCCTCTTGAACTGGCATTCTTCCGAAGCCACAATCAAATCTGACTTCTCACGATTCCTGGACCTCAGAAAATGCAACATCTTAAGAACTTCTGAAAGCTAAACTGAACTTAGGTGAAGAATCTGATTTCTCTATCACTCATTTGTCAACTGACTCTGTCTTAATCACAGGATGGCAAGATCTTGGCTCTGATACCACTGAAATATGCTAACCAATTTTTTTTTGATAGAATTACACAACATAAACCAGCACTACCAACTTGATTAGCGTTAGCATCAAAACTGAAATCCAAGCTTGAAAGAACTCAACGCCAAGAATGCACACTCAATCCCAAGGAAGAATAGGTGTTGTCATATGGCGGAGAAATTAAAGAACAATACTTGAAATGAAACAAACTCAACATCAAGAATGTGCACTCAAGATCCCACTGAGGGCGAGGTGCTAACATATGATGGAGTTATTAATTGAAAACTGAAATAAATAGGCGGTGAACTAGCCATGATAATTTTTACGCTACCACTTGAACAATAGGGGGAAATACATTACAATACAAAACTAATTCATCCGCTACGGCGGGCATCCACTTATGAGTGGGAATTTGCCACTTTACAGTGGGTGACTAAAGAGAGATTAATTGTTTTTTCTCCACACTGGCGGTAAACCATCCTGGGGTTACAAATGTATGAAATTATAACAAATAATTGCAGCAAATAAAATAAATAGCTGTTAGTACTACTAATCAGCTTTACAATAAATTAAACAGCTGCAAATAAGAAAGATATGCTTCCAAATCCATGAAAAATTAGAGTAACACTTCCTCTAACTCTTACACTACAATAATGATATAAAAATGAAGCTCAAACCAGCATTATATCAAAAACTAACAATTCTGATATAAAAATCTACAATCTGGAAATGTCTATCAGCAAACAACAAACTCATAAAAATGTTCACAACTCCTTCTAAATACCTCCGAATAAGCTGAAATGTTTTGCAAAGACCTTCTAGGAGGATGGCACCCAAACTCAAACTACAAAACTGCATCAAAAACTCAAGATATTATTCTTGCACGAATCCCAAAGCACTCATGAGATGGTACGGCCCTGTAGAGGGGTGATTTCTCTTGGAAAAATCAGAAACTTGGAATTAAAATTTGAAAACCTCCAAATATGGTTGCCATTATCATAGAAATGCAATGATCAAATACCCATAACCAAAATAAATTCATACCAAAAGCTGTAAATGAAAACCACCTTCAACTGTGTATACATCAGCAACATAAAAATTGAAGTTCTCACTAAAATTCACCAATTTTGAAGCACAATCTGCTAGTCTGATTGAGAAGCAGCAATAATACCAACTAGGTGTTATCTTTCAAACACGAAATTGGATTGGAACTAGGAGGTAAGCATCCCTCGAAGTAAAAAACAAGTTGTCATTCCGACAGCATAACATTAGCATAAACATTGGATAATCAGCTCTTCAAACAGCAGCAATATATAAGCTTTAGTTGGCAAATGAAGCAACAAGAACTCTTCAAATTCAAGAAGTTGAATCACTTCAACTTCCAAAAGGGACGCCACCTTTTTGCCTTTTACTTTTTGAAATAATAAGATATCATTCAACTTCCCCTTTGAGCATCCATTTCTTATTGCAACTTAATAAGCATTTATTAAATAATTAAATGCTCACTTGACCTTTGTCCTTCTTTAAAACAACTTGAATCAAAAGCTGAAGTGGGTACAACAAGACATGAATGTTAAGTCTGAAACTCGGTCAAGGAGAAAAAACCCAATGGCGATACGATGGATAACAAGATGACTTGAGTTAGGCTGATGATACAATTAGACTTACCAAATATTTGCCAAAAATGGTAAGTTTACCTCAAAACCAACGATAACGGCTGGAAGCAAGACTTAATAAGCGACAATTGAACCACTGCCAAAATTAGTATTTACTAAAAATAGTAAATACCTAGAAATGCCACAAACCTCCAAGCAAGGAAACCCTAATTTCACTTTTGATCAACCTACGGATTTTCGGAAATAGGCTATCAGTCAAAGAAGAGCGTATGGCCAAAATGGGGACATTACAATCACACTAACGGTTGCTTGATTTCTCCAACGCTAGATTCAATTGGTATCGACTTCTTAGAAAGGCACTACTCTTCAGTAGAATTTGATATTCTATGACTCAAAGTCAATACGTATGCAAACCATAAGGATGTTACAGGCTTAAGCCATATCGACTCCTTATTCTTTCTTATTTTTCATTACTCCCCATCAATTCTACTGCGTCGAGACTTTGATACCGGGTCCCTTGAAATTCTGTCAATGCAAATTCGTTATTCCTCAATACTCAGCAAAATCCTCCTAGATGAATGTTTTTCAAATGGCGAAACAGAGCTCCCACTATTCATATTCTATTTAGTTCTTCCATATTCACAACTCTTGTATGATTGGTGTTCAATTATGGCTCCACCAAAAATCTCCTTGAATATTAATTATGGCTAAAGAATGTGCTTGTACAACCATCAGATTACATTTAATCATATATAACAACTGACACCGAGAAAATCACTTGAAATTTATCATCACCAGATATGAAACTGTAATACAGGAATTCTTTGTAATAAATCAATCTTATTTAATATTCAAACTCCCATTTAGCAAAACTTCCAGCACTAGTTGGAAACAATTTATTCTATATTAAAATTCTGAAAATTCTTCAAATACAGCTTCACTAACGTCACTAAAATTACCACAATAAACACTAGCTCAGCTTTTGAATGAAACTGTCAGTTTCAACACCCTGGAAACATCTTTCAGCATCGAAGGTGTTCTTCTTTCAAAGGTCACCCCACCTCAGAAAGGCTATGAACCACATCCACCAACTAAACTTGTTCCAAAATAAAAAAAACTAGCCGCTTGCAAAATCACACTCTCCAAGCTTTTATTCATCTCCATTTCGTAACTCCTCCAAGACTTCTTGAATTCTTAGTCTTTTTTTTTTTTCAAGTTAATATTTGACTTCTTTTGAGAGTTCACTTTTTTATTAAAAGTAAATTAAATCACTCAACTTAAAATACTTAAGTTACCTTAACAACATTAAATAATTAATTTAAGTTGCCTTCATATTTTAATCTCCATGGCAACTTTAAATTAATTATTTAATTATATGTTTACTCAATTCAAAGACATTACAATCTGCCCTTCTCAAATATTGCTTGTCCTCAAGCAATGTTAGCACAACCACGAACCACCTGTTTTGACAACCTGAAACAAATTGTTATTCCAGGATCCCAAACCAATCTCCTGAAGGTATCACCACGATGCCGTTGCGCCGCTTTGATAAAAACAATTAGATCTTCATAACAAATTTGAGCTCGCCCTTCCTGTGATCCTTGATAACAAGCAACCTCAGGCTCCAAACTGAAAAAACACTGATACATGAACCCCTTATTGACTAAATATTCTAACCAAGCCACCTGTTTGCTGGTAACACAATTCACGTGTTGGCTGATTTAGAAATTTACAGCAGCTACAAAATGGAAATTTTGCCTATAGCTCAACCATAAAACAGAATTTAAAAGTTCATAAATCCAATATTGAGTTATACTTGGATCCCAAATTATGTGTTCTTCATCAAACATAGCACTAGAATTGGGTTGAGTTTCATCCAATTCAAGATGTTCAACATTAATAACAGAATCATGGAGTAAATCAAACTCATACAAAGACAATTGACTGCTGTTAATTCTCTAGAATCCACATTTTCTCCATCATTTTCAATGATATCTTTGTGTGTCTCATGCATACTTACCTCCAATTTCGAATGCTCATCAATACCTGCTAAATCATGAAGTGTATTGTACTGAGATCTGCCCTCATTACCTGTTATATCTGCTGCATCATGGCTGCAACTTGTACCTTCATCTGAAAATTGATCCTCAAAATTCAAGAATTCAGATTCTTGATGTGGGTTCCAATCTTGTTCAGCATACCGAACCCCTCCAATATGAGGAATACTGGAATCATTACACATTGTTTCACCTCTATGAAGTTTCTCAATCCCTTCAACAATTTTTTTGATTTCATTTTTCCTTGTTTCACCATCTTGTTCCTTGGACGTAGTTGCACAAAAACTGAAATTTTCTGTTTTGCATAAAGAAAAGTGAGCCATACTTAATTGTTAGCAACGATCATCAACCTCTCTTTATTTTTCTTCAGCATCCTTCATAGCTAGATCTCTGTCCATAAGCAATTGCACATAATCTGTTTTCATTGTTTTCAATGCTTCTCTAATAGTGTACAATTGACTAGGTGTGACTCCACTTGCAACTCCTTTTTTCCTCTCCTCAATTTGATTCTTTCAAAAGAGATCATCAATGACATTATGTGTATGATCAAAGCGTGATAAGGCTGCAATAATCATATTCTCAGTAACCTTCATCGGTTCCTTCAACTCACATGTCTCATTGGGCAAAGGATCAACCTCAACTTCATGCAACAATATTCCTGAGTTCTTTTCAATATCATGGCTCTCAGTATCAGCTACATCCACATGGCATAGTCCATAATTTGAAGCTTGAATAGCACTATGTTTCAAAGGAATTTCGTCCATGGTTTTAATTTCTTTTTCATCCGCTTGTTCCCCATATGACAAAGTACCTTTTCCTTTTGAATGTTTTGTTAAAAAATCCTCATTATTTATGAATGGATTCAACTTCTCTTCACATTGTTCAAACACGCTATTAACCAACTCATGAACAGTTGAAAAAGTGACTTGTTTTTGCTTCATAAGAGCCAATAACAAAGTTATGATAGGCTGAAAAATAACATCACTTTCATTGATAGTTTGCATGACTGTCATAACATCATCACTATGTTCTTTTCTGATTGTAGCAAGGAAATAGTTAAACATGTTATAGATCAAGACATGCAATTCAAAGTCTAGCATAAGGTTACTCAATTTGATATTTGCAAAAATTTTGAGTATTGCAACCCTTGTAGAGAAGTGACAATTTTTGACATCACCCAAGCCTTGGAAGATATTGACCATTAATTGAATTACTTCTTTCATTATGTTGTCATCATAAGGAACTTCTGAAGTCAATTTTTTCAAAACTTCATTCAGACAAGAAGCAACCAACAATCTTATCTCTCCATCTGTATGTCTTGGCCATCTGTGTTGATCCAAAGAAGTCACAGTAGGAACAAGAGCAATCTGCAATACGCTAGAAGGTGACTGTTCAACAATAATCAAACATTCTTCTACACTTTTCAATGTAGCAAAAGCATCATTCTTTGATTGAGATGCGTTACCAAGTTTACTACCAGATTCATACCAGATTCATGAAGTAGTCCAGCCATCCATTTTCTATCTTTGCTTGCCATGCCCAATCTTAAAATTTAAATTTTGAATAACCCAATAGGATGGCAGGAGTTAACTGAGCTTTGATACCAATATAATAAGCAACCCCAATTTACATATAATTTGTTTTCAATTTTCTTCAACTAGGTTGTCCAGACATTTAGTCAAACTGTTTACTGTTGCTGTTTTGAATATTGTACGTGATGTATTTTAACCAACAAAATATTCCCAACCTTTCTTCTTATTATTGACTAACAACACTTGTCTTAACAATTCAAAGAAATTCAATATCCAAAGCTCATTAACCTTAATATTGCATCACTATTATTCAATTCCAAAACCAATTTAATTTCATTCCAAAACATGAAATTGACAACAGGCATATGCAAATGAGATTTATATATGAATTTATAACCATGATTCTGACCTGTTCAATTCCTAAACAAATGATGGTTTGAATATAATTATTAAGCAACAGTAACTGAAATCATCCGCTACACCTTAGAAAGAACAACCATACAAAATGCACCAATATCTTGCTACACCTGCGTCCATTTGCTAAAGAATATTTGCTAGATATACAAACCATTGTTTCCCCAAATATAAGCCCAGGTTACTTGTTTGAAAGTTAGCACAAGAGCCCACGTCTTTCGCTTCCTGCACATATATCATCGAATGGTAATTTGGCTTTCATAGATGGAGATATCGACCCCCTAAAGAAATGATATTGACTTGGATTTTAGTGCCTAAACTCCAAGACTATATGGCGCGTCCCTTTAACATACGATTCAACAATAATGAATGCGTTGGCTAATTCAGATAAGTGGTGCCAAGGTTGAGCTGGACACCTACGTCACCCAAATTCTCCCGCGTTGAGGTAAATTGTGATGGTAGCAAATACACAAGCAGGTCCGACTAATGTTGACGTTCCACAAATTCTAATAATTGTTCATCACCTTGATAAATTCTTTAGCCAACTTCGATTTCGTCAAATCCTCCCTTCCTCTAAAGTATTCACAATTCTCAGCGCACTAATTTCTTGAAATCCATGATACTTCCAAAGGGAATATATTGACACGTCTCTTGAATAATGCCGACTGCATATAAAACGTAACTCTCAGAGTATGCCACGACTTCCCTGGATTATTGCCACAAACTCCCTGTTACCAATTTTTAGCATCTTGCTTAAAATTAGTAATCATAAAAGCAATTATTTGCTGGGTACAAAATTTTTTATTACAAGTCATCAAATGAAATTTTTGTTCTCAAAATGAAAGTTTGTTTACAAATGATTTGTAAAATCATTGAACAGTTTATACTAAATTGGTTGAACAGTTCAACAAAGCAGAAAATAAACAAATTTCATTGAAGAAAACAATATTTAGACTGACTGAAGCAATTGTTTTGTATAAGGTATTGCAGATTTAACAGCAGAAATAAATCTCTTTTTGATCACAGAATACGTGTTTTAAGCAGTTGCAATGTTTTTCAGATTATGTAAATGATGGATTCAAGAAAAATACATAACTCATTACATATTTTTGAACATTGATTTATTGAGAGAAAATATTCAGTAATCCCACACAAGCCGTGGGAGTAGCCTATTTTGATTCCTAATCAAATGCTGAATGAAGGAAAGCATGCATTACACAACTGGAAGTAATGTAACAATAAGGTGAGAAGGCGATTCGTCATTGCCTGGAATGACGAATCATTGTCGTAGTTGTGTTGATCTTTTTCAGCTCCAACATCAATTTCAACTTTAGCTCCAAAGTTTACCTGCAAAATTGTGAGCGGTAATGTTAGAGCAATAAGGAATCGCATTTCATCTTATCCCTACATTACCAACAGAAATGTAATTTACATTCTATTATGCATTCACCAAATGATTAACTTTGAGGAAGAGAGCATCAAAAGTAACCATTGAATCTATCGTTTTTACTAATTGGTTTGTGTCGTGCAGAAACATGAAATGTAACGTTGCTGCTGATTATCATATTACAATATGAGTGGTGTAAAATGTGGCTCCCATAGGGGTTGAGCACAACTCATTCCAATACCTTTGTGCATTATAGAACAAAAGAGATCAACATTGTGCCCAGTTACTTTAATGAATCATTCATAACAGTTTCAAATGGAGATAGTATCTACAATCAGCAAGAACAGCCAAAATAAAAACAGCTGAATGAGCTACAATTAGCAGGGCAGTCATGTTATTAATCACCAAAACCCATGAATACAATGTACAAGTTCATGATAATAGAGTTTTCAGCAATCAATAATGATAGCTTGCTTTAACAGAATAGTCAAAAAATTAGATAACAGTCCTATATATTTGGAAAGTAGGAATCAACTTGATAAAACAGAGTATTATCACACTAATAATCAAGAGACATCATCAAAAGAGCATAGAACAGAAAAATCATTATCAAATGATGAAACAGACACAAATGCATGAAACAAGAGTAGCATGTGAGCAGTATGGTAAACCCTCAGAAGTATTACAGAAAGGTAAGGTTTTCTCATATAAACAGAGCTAAAATTCTTGGCCAGAGAGTCTATTCATGGTGACTTACAGGAAAAGCCAATACAGAAAAATTACTCCATAAAATGCTTAAAGCCATGTTGTTTAGCATAGAGTTTCCAGAAAAACACAGAAGAGAAATTTATTTGTTGCTCAGTAAGATTTCATGGTGACAGCGCCTTGAAAGCTAGAAAAGAGGTAATGGATGGTTGTTTTTATTCCTTGTATGGCTCATATCAAAATACCCATTTCCAAAAATAAAGGGTATGTTTAAGCCGCAGCCTGAAATTCTCAGGTGACTTTCAAAATTGAAAAAATAAATTTCGAATTCAACACTATGAAAGAAATACATATGCTCATGAAGAAAGAAGGCTTTCTTGAAGAGGAGAATACAACAATTTTTAAATAAAAAATAAAAATAAAGTATACCGTGCGGCCTCAACACAATTTTGCAGAAAAAAGCCTCTAAACAGCAATAAATCTCCACAGTAAAACTTCGAAACTCCACAAAATCTCATGGCGGCCTGGGAGCTTCAAGTCAAAAATGCAGAGATTAAACAAATAGCTCGAACAGTATGTATCTCATGGTGGCACCAGAAAAACAAAAGGAAAATGAAGTTAAATGCTTCAAATATGGAAGGCCGAAGCTTAAAAACTCCTAAAAGCTTTTTTTTCTTTTTTCAAATCTCAGAATTTTTTCCAGATTTAATGGAAAATCTGACTCACCATTCAATATTTTATTATTTTTCATGAAAATCTCCAGAAAAACTTCACAATGGCGCACAAAAACAAAGTTTCAAGCTCAAACAGGTCGACTAGGGTTTCTCATAGCTACGCCTCCAATAGAAATCTCCAGAACAAGAATGAAATGAAATGAATGAATAACATAACATTCATTTCAGATTCAAGCCCTAAAAAGTTCGATGGAGTTAGGCTTTTTCCCTAAAGTTTTATTAAAAACTTTGTTAATTTCTTTTGGTATGTGGCATTTCTTATGCCTTTTGAATTTCTCTTATCCATTAAACCAAGCCAATGAAAATTTTTGTAATCACCAATTTTGATATTTGGTTTGGCATTTAATTGAAGTTGAAAACTTTATTTAAATGATTGATTATAAATCATTTTAAATAAAAGTTTTTATTATAAATGAAAAAATAGGGGATGATTATTAATTTTTTATTTGCATTCAATTTTTTAAATTGTAATCCTTATTTAAAAATGATGAACTTTAAATCATTTTTGAATAAATGATATTTTAAAAAATCAAATGAAAATTGATTTAAATGTAATTTCAAATTATTGGACTTGGTCAAAAAGAGTTCAAATTGAGCCTTAAATGACTTGTATGAGTCATAGAGGAGATTGAGAGAATTATGCCAACATGTTGAGGGAAATCAAGGATTTTGGAGCACCAAATCAGGAGTTCTCTTTCAGTTTTGAGTTCAGTTTGACTTGGCTTCAATCAAGGAGTGTTTTGAGGCACATGATAGCTTGTTACATTCAGTTTTGATCCTAACTTGGAGGGTTTTCCGTTTGCATACGACCCATAAATTTGTTCAAACTTTGACAACTCTTGTTGGAGTTGGTTGGAAATTGCATGCCTTGTTTGGAGGAGAAGGTGGACAACACATATTTTCTTGGAACCAAAATTTGAATTTGAATTTTGGATGACTTTTCTACAAGTCCTTTTCTCTCATATTTTCTCTAGTTCTTGGTTTGGAGATTGCTATGAGAGCATTCACTCAGATTTTTGTAACTCATGATTTCTTGAGATTTGTAATATAGATATCCCAGATTTTTCAAGAAGCTTGTCTTTCCTTCTTAGATTGGTCTTGTGCAAGTATTATGTGTAAGCTTTTAGAATAATTTTTTTTGTGATTTCCATGAAATCCTTCTTTTTAATCTTATTACCTCAATGTCTTGTTTAGATTCAGTATGTTATAGTGCATGTCATTAACTGTGTTTCTTACATTTGTTGAATGCTTGTTATGAAAACATTATCATTTTCTTTCAAACAAACTTCAATCATAGAAGCCTATCAAATGAAGTACTTATGCAAAACATACTACATTGAGCTGTGAATCCTTTAGTTTTCAAATTGATTCATCTTGTGAGATTTTAAAAGCAGATTCAGGTCATCTTTCACATATTGGTGAATCACCTATTTCTTAGTTTTTATCTCTTTCTCAAAAGTCCTTCTATCCCTTTTCACCTGTTATTAAAAAATAAGTTTTACAAGAAAATTCGAAGGGAACTAGCCCATAATCTGGAGGTCCACTTCATTCTCAGGTCACCCACAACCTTGAAGTGTTCCCATGTGTCAATAGGTTGCTACAGTTCATAACTTAGCAAGGGTGCAAACCTTATTTGACAACACTCCCTCCGACTCTGTCACCTGGTTACAATCCTGACTCTCAATCTACAAGGTGGCTATTAATTGGTTTTTTTTAAGTCCTCTAACAATCTTTAGGTGTAATGACAACAAGAATTATTAATTGATTCTCTATCACTCCTAAACTCCCGATAAGCTTCAGAATTGTGCCAGTGATGATCAAGAATGGCACCCTAAAGTGTTTCTTGTGTTTTAAGAGATATGAAATTGTTCAGGATGGCTTGATTTTCTTGAATTGAAACGGCTTTTTGAAAATATCGTCCCCCTTTTAAACAATATCGAACCTTTGTGACATTTGCGGCTCACAAGAAATGCTAATTTTTTCGTCACTCGTATATTTTCACTATATTCGGCATTGCACGACTCTTGAAGGCGTACGGAGCTGGCATTCATTGAATCATACTAATGGCTGCCTGATTTCTCCAACGCTAGATTCAATTGGTATCAGCTTCTTAGAAAGGCACTACTCTTCAGTAGAATTTGATATTCTGTGACTCAAAGTCAATATGTATGCAAACCATAAGGACGTTATAGGCTTAAGCCATATTGACTCCTTATTCTTTCTTAATTTTCATTACTCCCCATCAATTCTTCTGCGTCGTGAGTTTTATATCGGGTCCCTTGAAATTTTGTCAATGCAAATTCTTTATTTCTCAATACTCGGCGAAATCCTCCCAGCTAAATGCTTTTCAAATGGCGAAATAGAGCTCCCACTATTCATATTCTATTTGCTTCTTCCATATTCACAACTCTTGTATGATTGGTGTTCAATTATGGCTCCACCGAAAATCTCCTTGAATATTAATCATGGTTAAAGAATGTGCTTGCACAACCATCAAATTACTTTTAATCATATATAACAACTGACACCCAAAAAATCACTTGAAATTTATCATCACCAGATATGAAACTGTAATACAGGAATTCTTTGTAATAAATCAATTTTATTTAATATTCAAACTCCCATACAAATTGATTAGCAAAACTTCCGGCACTAGCTGGAAATAATTTACTTTGTACTAAAATTCTGAAAAGTCTTCAAATATAGCTTCACTAATGTCATTAAAATTACCACAATAAACACCAACACAGCTTTTGAATGAAACTGTCAGCTTCAACACCTTGGAAACATCTTTCAGCATCGAAGGTGTTCTTCTTTCAGAGGTCACACTACCTTAGAAAGGATGTGAACCACATCTACCAACTAAACATGTTCCAAAATAAAAAACCAGCCCCATGCAAAAAGGCACTCTCCAATCTTTTATTCATCTCCATTTCATAACTCCTCCAAGATTTCTTGAATTCTCATTCTTCTTTTTTTTTCACTTAATATTTAAAATTCTTTTGAGAATTCATTTTTTTTAAAAAGTAAATTAAATCACTCAACTTAAAATACTTAAGTTACTTTAATAACATTAAATAATTAATTTAATTTGCCTTAATATTTTAACTTACATGACAACTTTAAATAATATGCTAACTCAAATCAGGGACATGATAACCCGCCTTGTATGATAGTTGTGGGCTCTCCCATTTTGATAGTTACAACGCCCCTACCTCAATTCATTCTGCACTTGCCAACCATACTGGAAATCAGCTCTTCCCTATACCATTCCCCTTTGAGGGAGACGATCCGCACTTACCCCGTGCCTACCATACCACCCTGCAATTGATGGTGGTCTTAGTCCCTGGAAACTCCTGCTAGTCTAATACCATCCTCCGACCCCAACACCAAATTTCTTTCTTGCCATGCGCCTGCCTTGAGGTCTTGCTGTGTCGTGACCGTCATCCCTACGCAACCCCGATTTTTCAGATCTTGCTTACTGTTGTACCCAAACCAATTTTTTTGCTTCATTAAGGCATTTTTCTTAAAAGAGTCTAAACCTTGCTAAAATGATGTCAAGATACAGTTTTTGGGCAAGTCAAGTATGGAATTTCGTCAGTGTCATGTCAATCATCAACAACAATTGGTCAGTACCTGGAGGTCGGAACTTGAACTTGGGACTCAAAGCAGGACATGTTATGATGGAGAAGTGCTTCATGAAAAAATTATACTCCTACAAGGTCAATTCAGTGGCCAGAAGTGTGTTTACGGAGGCAAAAACAGATGATATTTTGCAGAAAATAGATTTGCAACCCTGTAGCCCAGGGGCGCCCTTCTTTTTGAAGGCTCCTATTTAGTTTCATGTGCTTGTAGATACATTCAATCTCTTTAGAATTAGTCCATCTTTCTGACGAGCTATCAAGTGAGGTCATCCAAAGTGTAGAACTTCGGTAATTGAAGTCGGAAGCTGAAGGTACGAGGAGGTTGCATGTCATAGAGGCTGTCAAATTTTTAGTTTTTGCGCCCTTGTAGCCTAGGGGCACCCTTGAATTTGACTCCTCAGATGATTTAATTTGCAGATGTCTTTTTGAGATCTTTTCTAATCTAGTCGAGCTCCACAATGCACCAGTTCATGAGACGATCCAACATTTTGAGTGATCGTGGCAAAGGTTCCACTGAGCACGTAAATCAGAGGGTGCAGAAATATAAAAATACACACCTGTGCCTCTGTAGGCCAGGGGCGCCCAACCTTTAGGCATTCAGATGGGGTTTTTTAGCATTCACAGTCTTCATGGGACTTGTGCACAATTACTCCAGCTATCCAATAAGTCCAGCCATCAGCCTTTGGGATTTGTCAAATGCTCATATGTGAGAGGTCAGTGTGGAGTGCTGAAGAGATCAGACAGCTGGAAAAATGGTTGTCTAGAGACCTTGCATCAATTTAATCAAAGGCGCCTAATTTTTTGAGGTGTCAAACATTGATTTTAGTAGTTGCAGCTCCCAGCAGACATTTCATCCTTGCTTAGCAGGCCTTGCGATAGATATCTCAAATCAGTCATAGCCTCATTCAGTCATCCAGAAATCAGTGTTGAACATAGCCAACTGTAACTTTGCAGTCAGCTATAAAGTAGGAAGTTAGCGAAAAAGCTAATGACTCTTGCAAATGGACGCCTAGAAGGTCAAATAAGGACTTTTCAGAATCAGTGAAGTGCGCTGAGTGTATCCAGATGCTGAGCTTTTGCTAACTAAATAAAATAATATTTAATTTCAAGCTTATGCATGCAAAGCTTTAAAATGGCAATTTTCCTCAATATTTAATTATTGGTGCCTTTTTAATGTTTAATTTGCAATTTGCATGTTAAAGCTAACTGAATATTTTATTATTATTTTGTAATCTGGGACTCTGAGTCAGTATCAGTTCAACTGGAAGGGGTCCAATCAGAATCTTTCTTTTGTTAGTCAGGGTTTAAAACTAAGAGTGGCACCATCATGCAAAGAATTCTTCCATTTATTCAAGATGGCGTCCATTTTTCTCTCACACAGTTGAAGACCAAAACGAATTTTCTCACTTGTGTGGGTGAATTCTTCAGCATTCAACATTCGAAGGCATCAAAGCTATCAGTTTACAAATTCTCTTGCAGTTACAAGTCCAGATTAATCAACAGACATCAAGACAAGATGGTGATTTTAGTATAAGAAAAGCATTAAAAACTTGTATCTTTTGTCTTAAATTTTTCTATTTCTCGTCTTAATTTTTTTCGCATGTTCGAGAATTCGGTGACTTTTGACAAAACAAATCATTTGGGTTGGTTCAGCATAGCTTCCTCTACAAAACCCATGTGTTAGAATTTTTCAGGGAAATTTACTCCAGAGCATCGATTCTCGAAGCTTTGATTTTCTCAACTGAAATTCCTTTGCATGGTGTAATGGAAGTCAATATTTTTTGATTCTGACGTTGTGGGTTGTCTTAGAATCATCTTCTAGACAAAACCCATATTTCAGATTTTCTCGAAAAAATTGCCCCTTGCAGCCCCTGTTGCCCACAATTGCTTTTTTTAGAAAAATTCTTCCATGTCAAGCTAAATGACACTTTTTTGCAATTCTGAAATTGTGGGTTGTCTTAGAATCATTTTCTGGACAAAACCCACGTTTTAGAATTTTTGGTAAAAATTTCCCTCTAATAGGCTATTTTTAACCTTAGCGGACTATTTTTAGCTTTCTAGAAAAGTTTTCAGAATATAGTCGAGTTCATAGTCAATAGGCGAGTTTTTCATAATGCAATTCACATATACTAAATTCAAGACCAAATCGGTCTTAGTTCATGACTTTATCAGAAAAGCTGACTCCGATTTATATCAAGTGCATTCAGAGGGTTAACAGGCGTGGTCACTCAAGTCCATATGGTTGCATGCCTCGTATAGTTGATTTTCTTCCAAGGCCGGTTTAGAGGGTTGATACCGTTGGAATTTTGCATGTGCAGCAAGTTCGTTTGCATTTCTCACAACCAAAGGGTTCGCAGTCAGACTTCACAGTTTCATCACTCAACACTCTTCCATAGAGAAAAGCGTGAAAAGTGTGAGAAGTGTCAAGCTATAGAAGAAACAGTGGACATCACTTCAATTACAAAGCCGCCAGAGTTGTCTATTAGTGAGGTGCTAGTTTGAGTGTGCAAAGATTTCCAAGAATGCTCAAGTTGTTGACAAGCAGTAAATTGACAGTTGAGATGTATATGTGCTTTAGATGTTGATGCAGTCAACAACCTCGTGGAGGGTTTGGTTGCTCGAGATAACATCCAATGATTAGTCAGTTAGAACCTGTAGTTGTTTGTGAGGATAGGATCAGGAGCATGCAATTAGAACTCGACTTTCATCTTCAGTTCTCTTTGTTGGGACCATGCACATATGTCTATTCTCAGAGATATTTTGCAGGACTTGGAGTTTCATTAGGGTTTTTGTTAACTAATGGTAGTATTCTAGTTAACTTGCTTTCAATAAGGATGTGCATGCTTGCACATTGTCCATTTAGATTAGATGTACTGGTTAACTAATGGTGGCTTTCCACTTCACTGTATAGTTTGCTTTATTAGGGTTTAGCAATAAATCTTGCATGCATTGCAAGACTGTAGTTAACTCAAAGTGATTGTAGGGTTCCCTACACCTTTTGATGTCTATAAATAAGAGCTTTCTCTCATTTGTAAATAACTTAAATGCACGCAATAGTAATATATGCTAAACCAGATTTGCCTGTAATATTGCTATTTTGTATCTGTTCACTTTGGTTGGATGATCATTGTTTTTGTGTTCTTGTGATTATAAGCTTATTTCATATCTACAACTCGGAAAGATGTCATTACCTCCTTGGGAATTTAGAATTAAGGCTTATCGTTCGTTGTTATTGTGTTAATGAGCTTATTTCATGTCTACACCTTGAAAAGGTGTCGTCACCTCCTTGGGAATTCAGAAGTAGAGTTCATCATTTGATGTTGTTGCCAATAACTTTTCTTTCAGCCTACGCCTCGGAAAGGTGTCGTCACCTCCTTGGAAATCCTGTCTTAGAAGTTATCGTATAAATCATTCCTGCTCCGTTTCCTCATGCTTTGATTTCTTGAGAGGATTGGATAGTTTAAGTTAGTTTTGAGTTGTAGTTAAGTCCTGCGAAACCAGAAAATCCTTGGCTGCAACGTTTGAAGTTTATTGCAAACCTTGTGCCTCTTTTAGTTGAGACAAAAAGATAGGAATTAGTTTAGTTTACTTTTTCAAGCATTTTGTCCACACAACAAGGGAGCTTCCCCTCCTAATTTGAAGAGCACTCATCACGCAGTGTGCATAGTTGTCTGTACCAACTTGCACTCCAAAGGTGTTAGTTGTTACGCCAACACTTACCTTGCACAAAATCTTGCCGCCAATCCAAACTCCTTTCCTCTAGCAAAGGCCATTCCTTTTCCGCATCTATCGGCAATGACACAGACCTTGCCTACCAAAAATTGCTGCGATCGCCCATGTTGCATAAGACCTTTATTCATCACCAATATTCCTCTATTATTTTACTTAGCAAATCTCTGATCCAAAAATCTCCTAGGCATCTATGAACTTAAGGGAGGGAGATCATGAGTGTATGATAACCAGAGTGAGTAAATGAGACAAACTCACCAGCCTTATGTATGGTTCCCCAAAAACACTCATTCCCTGAGTTAGTCCAAGGCTTGTGCCAACCATTATGATGCCAATATGGGGGTGATTTAGGGGAATAGTTTTAGTGCCGTCTTTAATGTGGATTTGGTTAGGCTTATATTGCAGTTGTTAGTCATTTTTGATTTCTATTGTTCCACATATCAATCTTTAAAATAACACTTGGCATACCGGGATTGAAAAAGTTAGTTCTCTTAATAAGGAGTTGCATTTGGCTAAGGGGATATAACGAGCTCCCAAAAATTATCATTTTCCCACAAGATCTTTCAATGATTATGTCAAAGATGTGTGTTTCATTTTAGCCTTTCTCTTCGTTTTGTATGAAGAAATTTGATGACCTTGCTCATGATTTCCAACTTGGAGGTTTAAATAAAATAAAAACCATTACAAAAGAGCAGTATTTGTCTTTTGACTTTGTTGATTCCTTGGTTAACTCCATTCATGAACAACTCAAGAAATTTTGTCCATAGTAGTTGTTCAGGTTCCGCTCATTTTATTCTGTACCAAAATGTAAATTTCTTCCAAATGACCATAGGCCTCTATATGTATGAAGAACACTGTTCACCCACCTAACTTGTTTATGTGCCTGCTTGGACCCACATCATGTCTAAGTCATTTGAAAAATTATATAAATAATAATGAAATATTTCAAATAAATTGTTTTAAGGTAAATCTATTCATAAATTATAAAAAAACGAAAGAAAAATAACTAAAAGGGTGATCCCACAATAGTGGTTTACAATTTTTGGCCAAATCGTAAGGAATTTAAAGATGATGCAAACTAGAGTCTCGTCACATTTTTTCTGTAGATTCTAAAAATATTTTTTTCAAAATTTTTAGAATCAAATTGAACTTTTTCCATCTCGCACGAAAACTGGTTTGTTCCAAAAAATAGCTTTTTAAAAAGTGACGCACACCGTATAACGCATAACATTTTTCCATGAAGGATAAAATTCTAATTCTTTCGAATTTAGATTTGTAACTCCAATATCTAGTTCTTCCACTTGGTTAGATAGTTTTAATTGAATATTTTTTCTTTAATCAAGTTTCAAGTCAAACCAATTACAATTTAAACATAGCGACCGATAACGCTTAACTTTTTTTGTATATATCGAAATTCAATTTTTTTTTTTTGTTGGATCAAGAACTTCAATATCTGGTGCACTCATATATTTTTTATTTTATTTTTGATAATCTACTATTTTTCCACATGTGCAGAACATAGACCTTTAATTTCGGTGAAAAACCTATGTTTAATAAAACTAAAAAATCAAATACATAATAAAATCAAAACATACAAAACTTATATTTATTGGATAGCTCGTTCCGAGGACTATCTAATTCCAAAAGGGTTTCTAAAGACTTATCCATTTTCATCCTCAACCTGAGCTCCGAAGCGTAAAAATATAGACTGTTTTTGTGTTTCAGGAGGGGGATGAGGGGTAAGGGGGGTTCGAGCGAACCTATTCAAGGGGGTTTGATTGAACCATGGCTCGAACCCCCTTTGCTATGCATTTTTTTTGTTTTTTGGCAGCCAAAATTTAAAGGGGTTCGCTCGAACATTGGTTCAGGTGAACCCATAATGCGTTCGGTCGAACGAGTAAGTTCGTACGAACCCCCAAAATAACTTTTTTGCTTTGGGGTCATTTTTTGTGAGTTTTCCTTCCTCACTTGAATTGTAAACCACTATTGTGGCTTCACCCTAAAACAAATTAATTCTAAAACAATTAATTAAATACAAATGACTTAAAATAGACTCTTATTCAATGTTTACAAATAAAACACAAAAAATAACCATTACCAAATTCAACAAATTGCACATGATTTATCTTCGAACCTCTAAAACAAATAAAATCGAAGGATTTATCATTAAATCCTATCATAGAAAAAGGAGCAACAAACCCTAGGAGCTTGTTGGGATACTTAAAAAATAAAGATTTACGGTAAACTGCCCTTCGTCCTTTCTGAAAATCGCCTTTGACTTACTCTTTACCTCTCCCCTGCTTTATTTATCAAAGGACATGATGTTTGCAAATGAAAACTTAAAACTCAAAATTTGAGGCTATCAATCTGTTATATAGCACATGTGAAATCAGAGATATTGTAATGTTGTATAGGCTGCCCCCCAACCTACATGAAAGTTTTGCTATCTTGTGTGACTGAAAAACTTTGTTTTTACTCCTTCAGATTCTGAAATGGGACCCCTCCTGTTGTGCTGAAGGTAATTTGTGCTAGTCAAATTTTATTTATCTTAGGTAAATTCCTTTTGCAGGAATATTTAAATCTTAATATTTTTTTCACTACTCAGGTGCACATCACTTAAGTGATTGCATTTTGGTCATTTGTCTAAAAAGAATTTTATGAGGCTTAAACTCACATATATGTGTGCTTACATTTTGTTTAATGCTCCTGTTCGTTAGTCAAGTGCATTTCACTAATCAATTTGCCAAATTTTTAATACAAAGAGAAATTAGATGGTTAGATCCTCAATAAATTCCCCCATTTTATCTTAGAATTCCTCTTTCAAAAATTGGTGTTGATCACTTATGGTTTTGCGTTGTTAGAGGTGCTCGTGGAGGAGAAATACAATGGTTATGCCATAAAAAATATGATGCATGTTTTACTTGTTCTGTTTCGTATCCTAAGCATGCTTCGTTAATGGTAGTGCTATTGAAAATCATCTGTTTCACTAATAGTTAAACCACTTATTTTCTATGCGTGTCTGAATATTTTGATGGCTTAACCATGATAAAAGTGCTCCATCTTTGATTAAAACCTTTTGAATTTTCTGGGCGTGGATTTTCTGTCTTTGCCACTTTGTCTTTATCTTGGTAGTTTTTATTCATGGCAATGCCAGTTGAGATGTGCATCTGACTTAGTTATATGCCTTCATGCCTCTCAGGTGCAAGTCACTTTATGCATTTGTCATTTTGGGCAGAAATGATGTTGGCTTTGTGCATCGCACCTAAGAAAAAACATGTGGCAAAGCCATCCAAAAGGTGTGCTTTAATTGAGAAAGGTAAAATATTATATGACTTGAGTCAAGATAAGGAATTTCACTTAATTCTAACAGTGGAATTGTTGTCACTTAGAAGTGCACCCTTGCTAAGTTGCACCGGTCCCATCCTTTACAGTGCCGCCCTGGGGGTGTATAAAGGGCGGATGGCCGGATGGCGGTGGGCACCTTCTATTCTCTTCTCATTCCCACCCACCTGGTGCATAGGGAACTAGAGTATTTTTTAGTTGCACCTTCTATTCTCTTCTCATTCCCCCGCACCTTCTATTCTTTCTATGGGTGGGAGGGAACGCACCTTCTATTCTTTCTATTCAGGGTGTGAGGGAACGCACCGGGGGTGTGGGAAGGCCCCTAGATTAGTTTAGTGTCTCTTCTCATTCCCCCGGAACTACAAGAGAGGATAGTCCCCGCGTTTAGTACGGAGCTAGTTGCCACTGGCTGCGCTCCTGCCTCTCCCATCCTTGCTCCTAGTTCGGATGCCTCTGCTAGCCGTAGTGCTGCTCGCTCATATGCTCCTGGTCTTCCCGTGGCCATCAAAGGGATTGTCGAGATCTCCCTCTGGGCCCATATATCTCTATCTCTATCTCTATCTCTATCTAGATATAGCATCCACTGATTTACCATCCCCGTTGGTTGTCCGGAAGAACCCATGCTTGCGAGAAAGGTCGTAGCGAAGGTGCATGTGCTCCACCATAGCTGTTGCTGCAATTGGATATGCTCGAATTGGTGAAGATGTTGACTCGAATACTATGATGTCAGTCGTGACGTGCGTGCTGAAACTGGCTCCCGCCCCCGCCCCGTTCGGCTATACCCATGTTTCCACCTCCCTACCACTGAAGCTGCCACTGATGGTTGTTTCGAATCTGGACCCCGGATCTCCGACTTGAATCCCAACTGGGCGGGCGACCTGAGGCCCCGTAGGGGGGTCGGTCAACTATAATGGGGGGGTGGAGGGGAAGGGCTGGTTGGATGAGTAGGAGTAGTCTCGTTAGCAGGGTAGGGCCTTCCAGAAAGAATGTTGCTTTCTTGCCTCCAGTAACCCAACTAAACAATTATCTATCGAAGGTGGAGGCTGTAAGGAGGATGCTCGAGTTGCTGGTGCTGCTTCCTTCTCTCCGATCTTGCCTGGGGGTGAATGGATGGCACCCACGGTAGGTAAATTGCCTATCCCACCTCCGGTCGAATGAAATGATCTTGCCTCCGCCTATCCCACCCACGGTCGAATGTAGGTAAAGGATGGTCGAATGCCCATAGAATAGTAGGGGCCTGGGGTACACCCTCTGGCCGGTCCTCGTTAATTAGGGAGGGTCCTCGTTTCCAATTATAGTTGCCGAGCTTCGAACTAATATAGGGGGGTGGGAGGCTATAGAGATGGGCCTTTATCTCGCCGGGAATCAAAGAAAGTCCATCGGGCAAACCCCACCGACCATGGGAAGGGTGGGAGGCTATAGGGCAGGACCGAACTATTCGGCTTAACCCTCCATAGGATAGTAGGGGCCGACCTGAGGCCCCGTAGGGGGGTCGGTCAACTATAATGGGGGGGTGGGGGCGGGTGGTCGAAGCCCTGGTGGCGGAATCAAAGAAAGTCCATCCTTCAGATAGTTAAAACTTAGCCTATTAGTGAAACATGAGAAATTTTCCAGGCTGTGAGTCATGTAAAGTGGAAAAGAACCTCTAGAGATGGCTGGTTCCTTTGGGTCTATCACCTAAACTAAGCTATCTATCATTGTTATTGAGAAAAGAGTGAAGAAAAACATAAAGATGGACTAATAAGGTGATGCACCAAATTGATTTTCAAACCTTCACCACTATTTGGACACACAAAATGATCAAATGAACAAGTTGTTTCATGCACAACTCAGGTTTTTGCATACTTGTACATCCGTATTTCATAGGAAAGATGAAGTTTTCTTAATCCTAAAAGGAAAAAACAAATATTTTCACAATTGAAAGTTGTTCAAACTATTGTCACAACCTATGATCTGCACAAGGTATGTATATCTCTGGAAAGAGGTGTTGAAGGAATGAGACATACATTGAAGATTCATTTAAATCACAGAAAATGCATCAATCATTTGTATTTGCATAGAAAATATAGATAAGAGAAGGAAAAAACCTGTATTTCATTGATAACAAGGTGTTACATACTGCTATACACAAGTCTGAAAATGAGTTTCATTGCTGCTCCAGCTTGAAAGAACCTTCAAGAAAGTTACAATACATTACTAGAGAGTAAGAACTAGAGAAAATCTAACCAAGGGTCCTATATATCATCCTCAACATGTGAGGGAACCTAGGATAGACTTAAAGACCAAAAGACATTTTCTTTCTTGACCAAAACTCCACTTGACACTGGAAAACTGACTTCCCTATTTTGACTCCTTTGAAAACTCAACAAATTCTTCAGCAAGACGTGGAGGAATGAGTTGGTTGACTTCTTCAACTATGATGATGCCTAACAGGACATGGCAGGTATCTTTATTCTCTTCAATGAGCACATGATGGCGATGTTGTTATAACTGTCTTTGCTGGTCATGAACCTCTTTGACTGTTCCTTGCAAGGATATAGGGACATGTTTTTTTTTAATAATTCTACAACTGAGTTGGCTGACTTATTCAACTATTATGATGCCTAATAGGACATGACAGGTATCTTTATTCTCCTAAATGAGCACATCATGATGATGTTGTTATAACTGTCTTTGCTAGTCATAAACCTCTTTGATTGTTCCTTGCAAGGATATAGGAACATGTTTTTTTTTTTATAATTCTACAACTGCCTTGACACTGTGAAAATGTAGAACAAAATTCCTTCTTCATTTATGATTATATTGATTGTCACCTTCCTTTTGAGAGCTCTGTGTATTGATTGTGATTAACCCTCGTAATCTGCTACTGTGTTGTCTCGTTTTCAATACACTATCATATAGTTCCGTGGTGTAAGAAGCCTTGCCTAATCTGCCCTGAATTTTTCAATTTGTGGTGTTTGACATTTTGTCAAGCACTTTGCATGCAATCTGATTTTCTGAATATGCATGTTTCTATTTGTGATTTTTGCTTAATGCTTTGATTGAACAATGACATAAAATGGTAGCATACAAATACATAAAGCAATATAATAAAATGGAACACTAATGGCTTCTTATTTCTCCATAGAAATGAAATATATCAGACTTAACAAAGTTCTGATCTGAGTACAATAGCAAGGAGTATAAGTCTGATTTTCACCAAAGTAGAAGTTTATCAATAAGGAAAACATACCCGGTTACATTGATGAGTTGTTAGACACTGAAGGCCATGAAGTGAAGAAGACAGGCTGGAAATACGCTGATATTCTGAATATTTTCAAACCAGCAACTCCTCTAAAGCACATCTGGAAATGAAGATAAAAAGGATGCCTTTAATAATGTTCAAACCCTCTCAAATGCAAATCGGCTAGGGAAAAGATGAAACCCTAGAAACCCTAGGCTGAGATAGGGCCAAATGATGCCAAATGAAGTCTCCAATCCCTAGCTCCAGAAAACTGAAATTAAAGTATTGAAATCTGAAACTTACATCTGCAATTCCTTCAAAACCCTAGTCGCCCAAACTGAAGAAAAATTCATATAAAATCTGAAACAACTCCAAAATTTTTGAAACCAGTTGCAAATGATGCCAAATATTCTTTAGAACTTGCTGCCCAAAATAGAGAATGCTAAAGAAGTCCTTAATACTTCAAATCTGCAGTTTAGCTCTGAAAATGGGTTCAAACCCTACCTGGTAATGACCCAAAATGCTTCAAAAATCTACAAATATGCTCAATAGTGAACCCTGAATGAATCCACCTCACAAGTAGGATTGGGTTTTCCTCCAACTTACAAATCTCCAAGGGCTTTCATCCTTAGAGTTGGCTGCAGCTGAATACTCAGCAGAAGATAGAGAAAACTCAAGTTTATCAAATCCACAATATGCCCAAATGACTTGCACTCAACTCCTTTTAAAGACTCAATGGAATCTTCTAGAAGAAGTCAACTTGTAACTAACTCCATCTTCTAGAAGAATACTTTAATATTTCTTAAAGTGACTTTATAATATTATTTTATTTTCCACTTAAGTCACTTTTAAAATATTAATAAAGTGACTATAATATTTTTTTTTATTTAAGTCACTTTAATTAAATTAATCAAAATAAAGTTACCTTTATGATTTAATTTATTTAGATAACTTTATAAATAATTAATTTAATATTATTCCCTTTTATCTCCATTGGCCAATAATATAAAATTATAACTAGCTGTAGCAAATCATTCTCCATCCAACGAGATTAGCCTTTATGGGAATGGCTAACAGGCTAATCAACCTTCTGATTAGTGATCACTCCGAAAATGGGGACATGACAGTCCTCCTTTCCTGAGATTGGTTGCCCTCAAGCAATTGCAACTCTGGATGCTATAAAATCTGCTCCTTCCCAAGTAGCATCCTCCAACGGTAGGTCTCTCCACCTAACCATATACTCCCGGATCACCCTATTTCTCAAACGACACTCCCTCATATCCAAGATAGTATCAGGAACCAAAACCAATCTACCTTCCTCATCCAATAGAGGAAGCTCTGGAGAAGAAACAACATGCTGTCTGAATGCCTTTTTGAGGCACGATACATGGAAAACATTGTAAATTTTACAATCCTCTGGCAACTCAAGCTCATATGCTACCTCTCCAATCCTCCTCAGAATCTTGTAAGGGCCATAAAACCTGGGCTTAAGTTTTTCAGCACCACTCTTCTTCAATGTTGTTTGCCTAGATGGCTAAAGGCACAAAAACACCAAGTCACCCACCTTGAATAATCTCTCTACTGTGTGTCGATCAGCATACATCTTTTGCTAATTTTGGGCTAACTGTATATTATCCTTAAGTTCCTTAAGGATATCCTGACTATCCTGCATAAAATCCTTAGCTTTGGGAGCTCTGCTGTCATCAAGGCCAAGTCTATTAAATATTAAGGATCATAACCATACAAGGCCCTAAATGGTGTCATCCCAATAAACATGTGATAGGTGGTATTATAACAATGCTCACCCAAATATAACCACCTAATCCAAGCTTTTTGCTGCCTCACAACATAATTGCATAGATATCTTTCCACCCACTTATTTGTAATCTCTGTCTGGCCATCTATCTGTGGATGGTAGCTAGTGCTTAGGGTCAACTTAGTACCTGCTAACTGGAATAGCTCTTGCTAAAACACACTAAGAAACCTACTATCCCAATCACTGACAATGGTCTTAGGGAGTCCATGCAATCGAAACACGTCACGAAAGAAAAACTTTGCTACTCGAGATGTCGTGTACTCAGCTGCAAAGGAAAAGAAGTGTGCAAATTTTGTTAACCAATCAACAACCACGTATATGCAATCCTTTCCCTAGACTGTCGAAAGACCTGTAATGAAATCCATAGAAATACTCTCCCACTTTTGTTTTGGAATCATTAACGGCTACAATAAACTCACTGGGAAAGTATGCTCTGACTTGTTCTATAGACAATTAAAACACTCACGCACATGACGTAGGACATCATCCTTGAGACCCTTCCATGAGAATCTCTCTTTAATCTGCCTATATGTCTTGAAGAATCGTAGATGCCCTGCTAGAGAAGTGTCATGGATAGCTCTCAAAATTTTACTCTTCATTTAGATTCAGGAACCAAGTATATCCTATTCTTATAATAGATCACATCATCAATCACCTTATAATGATTATCCTAAATCTTACCATCCATGAGCTCGCATGCAAAAGTATTCTTGGAATACTCAACTAAAAGTTGAGATTTCCAATCAGCTGAAATCTCTGCCATAGAGCAAAGTGTAGGTATTCTAGATAATGCATCAACAACAACATTCTTCTTACCTTTTACATAGCTAATATCAAAATCATAAGCCTAAATCTTGCTGACCATTTTTTGTTGTCTCTCATTAAGGTCCTTTTGCTCTAGGAAGTATTTCAAGCTGTTGTGGTCTGTCCTCACCATAAAATTTCCACCCACCAAATACTATCTAAACTTGGCGAACACATGCATGATGGCCAACATCTCCTTATTATAGGTGGAATAGAGTCTCTCTACAACCCTCAATTTCTTGCTCTCATATGCTATGGAATGTCGATTTTGCATAAGCACGGCTCCTAGATGCCTTCTCCTGAAGCATCACATTCTAATACAAATGGTTGTGTGAAATCTGGTAATGACAAAATAGGACAAGTACTAGAATGAATTAGAGGGAAGTTAATGAGTGTTTGTAGATTGAAGGGGATTTCATGATAAATATCGAAGGAACTATTTAGGCCGAACATTTGTGACTATAAGGCTTATTGCCAAGGCATGTAAGAAGCCACAAGTGTGTTGAATTGTAATATACTGAACATCTAATACTCCTGTTGTAATGTTTTAGTTGCAAGTTAATAAAGAGAAATTTAGAGTTGTTTTGTGTAAGTTTTATTTGCTGCCTAACTTAGTAGCTTGTCGAAGTCTTTGAGTCTTGACCTACGGCAAAAACCCTAGTAACTAAAATTTTGTAGTTGTTTGTAGTTTTCTTTGGTGAGCTTGATTGCACATCAACTCATGCCAACAAAATGGCACTATTGTGGGGGAAAGTTTAACTTTGGTTTTCATCATTCATATCTTTGTAACTTGAAATTCATTTATAAGGTGGTCGTCCAATAATGTTCATTGAACACTTGTGAGCCTTCTATCCTAGTGGTTCCCCCCTTATTATAAACCTAATAATTTGAACATGCTTTTAAGGTGGACCAATAGTGTTCATTCAACACTTGTGTCCCTATCTCCCATTGTTGATCGAGATATGAGCACTCATGATGGTTAGATTGGTGGGTTAGCTTCGATGTGCAACAATGATATTATTATTGAGGATGCATGTAACAAAGTTGAAGTGCAACAATTTTATTTTTCATTTGATCTCCTTCCTTGTTTTGTTGATGTTGATGATGATGAGGCTTGCACACTTCTTATTGCAAGTGAAAAAATGATTGTTAAGGTGTGCACGATTTAGTTGCTTTCAGCCATGAAGATTTTGATATGGAAGAATTTTTAGAACTTGCTTTGGAGAGACTTTCTTTGGTTGATAAGGATTAGTTGATAAGGATTGCATTGATGATTCATTTTTGAGCTCATTGGTTGACCATACAGATAATGATGTTGTGTGTTCACATGTAGATTAAATTTTTGGTTTGTAGGGTGAAGAATAAGAACAAATTAGGGCAAGTGCACCAAGATGGTCGCACTTTTGTGGCCACAAAAGTGCAAAATAAGACAAAACGCATTCGCGTTATAACGCGAACGCGTTTTGGCTTTTTAAAAGAAAAAAAAAAAGGAACATTCTTCATTTCTGTTTTTTCTGATTTCCATTTCTGCCCGTGGCCAAAAACCCTGCACTACGCGCTCGCGTTGTTGAGGAGGTGACTTCTTGACACTTGATCAACTTGAGTTCAATTTTCTTCACAAATATGGCACCCCGACGACGAAGAGATGCAAGAGGTAAGTTTTGTTTGGTATTTCTAATGAATTTTTTTGTTTTAAATTGATTTTGTTTGTTCTAGTTTAGAAATGAATGATTTTTTTTTTAATTTGTAGGAAATCCTCAACAAGAGGAGGAAAATCCTCAACCAAATCAACCTGCCCCACCATTCTCTCAATACCCTCCTGGCACTCAAGAAAATTTGAGGAGTGAAATTGAAAACAACAAAAAAGAAGTTGAAGATCTTATTAGTAGGTTGAGTGATCAAAATTCTTCAACCACAGAAAGGATACATTTAGCAGATTCATTGAAAGATTTGTTAAAAAATGTGGATGCAATTACCCAACAAATATCTGGATGGCAAAATAGGAGGCAAACATCAAGGGCATATTATGCGATAAATTATCATATAAACAAGTTAAAGATTTAAAGATTACTAAAGGCGATTTGTGCTCTCTATTCATTGACCCTAGAACAAATCAAAATATCACCCTCAATGCAAAGAGGTTTCCTATCCATTGGTGCCACCACGAGAGATTAGGAACCGCTTTTTATGACAGATGGTATATGGTCTTTGATTACCCACCATGCAATAACTGTGAAGTCCCCCAATATTTTCTAGAAAATTATACTGCGGAGTTTGTATTGAACCAAACCAAATTATTTTGATATTAGAAGGAGTTTCAGG